>VIAB01000878.1:60188-83659 GCA_009801035.1 Oophaga pumilio | reverse complement strand
CTGGCTGTGTCTTTATTTACCATACAACTATAGGATTTGTAATGGATAGGTGACTTATAGATGCCTCTTTATTAATAATCCGTGGGCTTGATGCCACCTGATAGTACAAAGGTGACATCAACCCCACAAATATGAACCCCCCACGTGCGACCATTACAGGGCAAGTGGGAAGAGCCAGGCAAAGCTCCAGAATTGGTGCATCTAATAGATGCGCTTTTTCTGAGCAGCTGCGGGCTGCTATTTTTAGGCCAGGGCATTATCCATGATCCCTTACCAGCCTGAGAATAACAGTCCCCAGTTGTTTGCTTTAGTTTGGCTGGTTGTTAAAAATGATGAGGACACCACATCGTTTTTTTAAATCATTTATTTAAATAATTAAAATATACTGCATAGGGACCCCTCTATTATTGATAACAAGTCTTGCTGAAGCTAAAGGTACTGCCACACTACACGATCCCGCTAACGATCTCGTTAGCGTCGCATACTAATGAGATCGCTAGCGGGATCGTTTACAATATCGCTAGTGTCGGCCACATTTAGCGATGTCGTTAAGGACGCTATCGCGGTTAGCGATCTCCTTAACGACTTTAGCGGTACAAAAGTACCGCTAAATCGCTAAAAAAGGTGCCACACTCAGCGATATATACTTACCCAGCGGGACGCCGACGATCAGAATAGGGTCCGGAACGATCAGGACGACGGACGAGATCACAGCAGGGGCCACGTCGTTGCTGCATGCCGCACACAACAACATCGCTAACGGGATCGCTAAATAGTGACGTTTTTTAGCGATCCCGTTAGCGATGTTGTTTAGTGTGGCATACCCTTAACAGCTGAGGGTTGCAGGCCCCAGCTGTGAGTTTTGCATGGCTGGTTATCTAAATTACAGGGGATCCCATGCTGTTTTTTTTAATTAATTTATTTACAGTGCAAGTCCTGGCTGATGAATAGTCCCATTAGCTGCTCCTGCTCTCATTGTTATTAGCGGCAGCAGGTGTGGGCTGATGTGAGCAGTAGTCTTATCAGCCGACACCAATGACAGGAGGAAAACTTTATACCTCCGATCACAGCTGCTGACTCATGCTGTCATTAGACAGCATGGGAACCATGCCTGTCTGACTGGCGGTAATGATCTCACTGTCGATCAGCAGCAGTGTTTGTATGTGCATGACAGCGCTACAAACACTCAGTGTTCAGGAGGCCGAACCTGAATAGTAACATGGACTTCCTGTTAAAATCTGTGATTGGTGTCCATGCCCGAACAGTAGGTGTTTGGTACAGACGTCAAACTTTACTGTTTGGGTTCTCCCATCTTGAATAATAACACAGCTTTTTTATCATACTTACACATTCACTTTTCCATCCACGACATCGTGGACATCCATAAATATAGGGTGAGACACAAAATGCAACGCTGATTTCTTTGTGTGAATTGTGAAGAATAATGGATAAGGTAAGAAAGAGGGACTTAACCATTACAGATGGCAGGAGTAGCTTCTGCCAGCAGCTCTGAAAAGTTTTGCCTGTCCCATCATTTTAGGTAAACCTTTTGTATCGATATGTTTGATATTGTTTACATTAATTCAATTTGCTGTTTTGGTTCCGCCACTGTTTGGGGATGCATTTCATAAACCCTACCCTTCAGGTAAGTAGCTAATTAAATCAACTACAGCAAATTGGCCACAATCACTTCTGTCTTCAAACACTTATCTGATAGGGAAGTATATGATGGACCTTTCTTCATAATTTCTTTTATTTCTCTTATCAATTGAAGCTCTAATTGAATGCGTTGGGAAATAGAGTCTGGATTTTTCATAATCATTTTTTATGAATGTGGCCGAATAAGCATTATATTAAAAGAGTAGCCCAATTCATAAAAAAAACATTTTTGTAGGCTTGAATTTGATAATAAATGGTGGAATACTCACCCATCAACACCCAAATAGATTCAATGCAGAACACCCTGCTCATCTGAGCAGACTCAGGAACTAATATCTGATCCATTTGAAAGTTCCCAAGACTGCTGCACCCTTTATCAGCTACTGCATTCATGTGACTTAATGATGCACCCCTCTAGTCGCAGGTGGCAGAAGTTCTTGTAGCTTTCAAATGGAGCAGACATTAATTCTAGAACCGATGCAGACCTAAAGAGCGGCCAGGTCTAGATCTGCGGATTGCTGAAGGATGAGTCATATGACTCCATGTATTATTTTAAAGCAAGCCTAAAAAAAGTTTGTAAATGTTAACCAACTCCTTTAAGAGCAACAGCATTCTGTTTTTCATAGTCTACCCTGTAAAATCGTAGAAATTTCTTTTTTATGTTTTAAGCAGGTATGAACGTAATAACTTAGAATCTACTGAAAAATACTTCAAATTCTTTAAATTTGCCTTTTACGAAATGTACTGGTTTAAGAGTGTCTGCTAAGTGCCTTCCTAAATGGTTCCATCAAATTGTCTATATTCATTTTTAGCACATGTAAACCAAAAATCTTGATGTGAGCAAAATACATACAATTATACTTCCTCACACTTTGAACTGCTAAACTGCCAGATTACCATTTAATAATATGTTTCTTTATGATAAATCTATGCCAGATACATTCTAATAATTTAGGTCAAAATATAATTTTTTTTATAGTATATTTTCTAGTATACATAATAGTTTTATTCGTATTTTTATTATTGTTACATAGTTTATGCTATGCTTTTACTATTATTATTATGATCATTCTTTTTTCATTGATTTGTTCACATTTCTGTTAAGAACTTTGTTTTCAGTTATGTTACATAAGAAAAAAAAACACGTCATATATATATATTTTTTTTCAATATTTAATAGTACAAGTTAGGATAAAAGAGGATGAAGTTTGTCTTATTAATGAAATCGGCTTCTTTCTCCTCCTGGATTGATCATTCACTCTAAGTTCCTGGGTAAAATCGATCTTCAGTGAATTCAGATTTTCATATCGAGATAGCAAATGGCATTTGGTGCTGATAAAATTCTTTGGAAATGTGAGAAAGGGAGAATGATCTAGTGGCAGAAACTGATGCAATTTCACCTAAAATGACTGTTTAAAGATTACCTTTCAAAAGGTCACAAGTTGCCACTTTTCCTCTTATTTTATTCCCACTGCTCCCCTGAGTATTTGTTTCTTTGTATTTTTTAAATCTTTACAAGAAAGTGTGGCTCATCAGTAATGATGCAAAGAAGTCTAAAGACACACCCACAAAGAGTCCAGTGCTCACATGATCCTCTGGGGCGTGTCTTTAGGTTTCTCTGCATCATTACATGATGATCCACACCTCCTTTGCCTTTGTAAAGACCTTAAAAATTATGCAATTAAGAAAAAAAAACATTTACTCCATGATTGCATTAATCAACTATCATCTCTCTCTATATATTCTTGTTCATATATGTGTCTTCTGCTTATGATTGAGGACATGTATGTCTGAAACTCATAAGGTTGTTTTTTCTCCCCCATCCTTTTCAATTTTGTCATTCATGTCTTTTTTGTATTTTTACTTTGATAAAGACCAATGCATTTTCTATTCTATATATATTTTTCGGTACTGAATTTTTCCTTTTTTCTTGTGGTTCCACAGGTGCGTGCCAGCTTCTTTTTTGTGCATCGATTTTTCAGTATTGATGACAACTATCTTCGTGAGCTGATATTTTGTTTTTCATAAAAATTAACACTAAATGAAAAAGCTTATATCTCTGGTACCATATGGTGGATTGAAAAAGAAAAAAGAAAATGACAAATACACAGGAGAGCAGCAGGAATAAAAACAAAATCTCATCACTTTTAATCAGATGGCAGGTTCTCTTTAAAGGGAACCAGTCATGTAAAAATCACTATTTACCTTCAGATATGGGGTTAACCTGCAAGTTATTAGTATTCTGAAGCTAGCCGGCACCAGCATTTAGAGCCCCGCTGCAGGAAGGAAATTAACTTTATTACTTCTGACAGCGTCCGGTTTGCAGTCATAGAGGCGCGGCTGATGCAGCTTCAGTCACAGCTCATTACTTAGGGAGCGGCAGCTGTCACCACACTCTAGTAAAAAAACTCATCAAATACCCTTTGTGAGATCTTAATCGAAAGGATAAAATTAAAAAAGGCCTTGCGACAGGATGCCAAAAAGTTCTATGAGCAAAGCCGAACTCTTTCAAGTTTTCATGTTACATCACAATCTCCAGCTTCTACATTGTCAGAAAATTCTTGGAATTTAGTTAAATTGGACAAGAGTAGACTATATACATTATCTATACATGCAAGTTTCTAAATTGTTAAGGGGTGAAAGGTGGAGTTGGATTTTAACTTTCTAAGTCATTTGCTTCCATATGTGATAAACTTTTGGAAGAGGTAGAGGTCTACTTCCTTTCCACTTCCTTCTCGTTAGCTTTCTCTCTGTTATGAATGTGCTAGAGATGGTTTCTGAGCAGAGGCTCCCTCTGGTGGTTACAGACAGTACTGAACCTTTCAGCGAGGAATGGCAATCTGGGATCGCTGACTGGTCTGATATAAGGGAGGTTCCCTCCCATGATGGTTGCCGGTGATCAATTGTTCTTGTCTCAGTTGTGGTTCCTGGTTCATGTGGAAGTTTGCTGTGTCTTGCCTGCATCTTCTGCTTTCAGATAAGATATTTTCTGCTTTTATTTTTGTGCTTGCTTTTTGCATAGTTCTCTGCACTTTTGTGGAGATCACCCAGGTCCCCTCCTGGGGCCTGCGCTCCTCTCAGTTTATCTGTAGCCACTGTTATTTGTTCATTTGCTTTTTCCTGTTTTTTCAGTGGCTGCGGATTAGTTTTGTTACACCAGAGATCTGATTTAGGTGGTGGAGATCGTGTGATCTCAGGTGTTTTTGCAATCAGAAGAGTTGGTATTTTTTAGGGTTTTTTTTGGATTGCAGTAAGAATCCTTTCCTGTACTTTTCTGTCTAGACAGATTGGGCCCCAGCGTTTGCTCATTCTATTTTCGGTCTGTGTCCATGCTTCTTCTTGTCTAACCGCCATTACATGTTTGGGGGCTTCCTATTTTCTTTGGGGATCTGCTCCGGGGCAGATAGCTTTCCTCTTTCTGCCTTTAGGTGTAGCTATCTCTCAGGCTGTGACGAGGCGTCTAGGATCAACGTAGGAACCCTCCACGGCTACCTCTAGTTGTGTGGTTAGTTCAGGTTACTGCAATCCAATAGGTTCCAGCCTCTCTGGTATATTGCCGTTTTTTGCTTTTTCTCCTCAGGTACCTAAACATAACATCTCTCCCAATTGTATGTACAGTATTTTGAATGTCAAGAGGAATAGCTGTTGGACGAGAGAGCAACAGTTTTTGAAGACGTTTGGGCAGCTTTAGACTTGCAGATCATTTTGAGAATCTCTTCTCACCACCACGTATCATTATAAATCAATCCAAAACATAGTTCTCATTGAATTAAATTCAGTTTATAGCTGATTTTTTAAACATCCCCTACTTATAGATAGGCTAGCAAAGTAAAGTGAAAAAGGGTTTCATACTTTTTTGCAGTGATCATTAATATTCTTACAAAATATTACAAAATACATAAAAAGTGCATTAAAGCCAATGTCCACATGTCCATAAACCACTCAGCGCATATATTCCTAATAGTCTTTATCCTAAGCATATGTCTTAATAATAGTTAAAGCAACACATATAGTGTAATGATAGAACAATTGTAAGGCAAGGTCAAGGATCAAATAGAGTCTGAGGTTTTACAGCAGGTAGAGAGGAAGTCGGGCTGGGTGGGCCACATGGTTCTTATCTGCCAACAAATCATCTGCATCTAATTCCTAATATATTCTTATTATTATTTTTTTTTAAATCAACTTTTCTAAAAGAAACAAATTTAAACTGCAGCAATGCTTCCCTTCCTTTCCTGTATACCATGACACATCTCCGACTATTTGCAACCAGAGACCAATTCACCACAATTGTTCTGTTAACTCGTGAACTTGAGGCAATGCAAAAAATATTCCAAAGTGTAATTTTAATTCATTGGTAAAAATCATCTCAAATAAAATTAGCTTCTTGTGTTCATTAGTTATTAAAAACAGAAAGTGCCCCCCAGCTATGTAGTAAAAACATTCATTGCATAAGTAATTGCTTCAAAAACTCGAGGCTTGCAATGCAAACGGACTCCGTCCCACAAACATCTGTTATTCTCAGCATCTCCTCATACTTCATTCTTCATGGTTTCTACCCTTTATCCCACATTGCAGTTATTAAACTGTTATATTTTCGCAGTCACTCGAATATATCATTTTCTAATTGTTGAGTTTGTAATGGGTATTTAACTCACCTTCAATTTGTAGTGGCTGTTAGTTTTGTAAATTGGGTTAAGTCAGCCCACGCACCTAATCTGTCCCTCTAACGTGGAAGATTAACCACTGCTTGGCACCAGGAGACCACCTGCACGGGTCGGTCAGTGAGATTTAGCATTTAAACTGTGAATAGCTTTGGATTAAATTAGGTGTAAAAAAAGTCATTTCCTTTAAGTAATAAATGAAAACACCTGCTTATGAGCTCAAGTGTCTTGGATGTAGGAAATTGTCTTCATTGACTTCATTTAAAATGTTTACTGGCCACGTCGTAGGCTTAATTATATCCCAACAGCCTTTTATATTGCTTTGATGAGATATAATGTATATGGCATGAATCACATAGTATGAATTAGTCTATATAATGCAGGTGATATTATATTTATGGAAATACACTTGTTTTTTCTTAGAGTCATTCAAACTAAAGGGGTCTTAGATTAAAATAGTGCAAATTACAATATTATAATTTCAATACTTTATATTATCACATATTTTATAATATTGTTTAAAAATACCGTAACAATATACTTATTTTGTATTGTGATACAGTCGAAGGGCCACACTTACATAAATTTAAGTGCTTCCCTCCATCTACACATAATGTGTATTTCAACTTTGCATTTCAATTTTTGTTGTTATTGTTACATAGACAGAATTTATGAGCATTAAATATATTATTATTATTATTATGCATTGCTTATATAGCACTGTCATATTCCACAGCACTTTACTTACATTATCATCGCTGTCCCCACTGGGGCTCACAATCTAGATTCCCCATCAGTATGTCTTTGGAATGTGGGAGGAAACCGGAGAACCAGGAGGAAACCCACACAAATGCCAGGATAACATACAAACTCCTTGCAGATGTTGTCCTTGGTAGGATTTGAACCCAGGACCTCAGTGCTGCAAAGCAACAGTGCTGCTAACCACAGTGCTAGCCACCGTGCTGCTATCTATATATATAGATAGCAGGTTTTTCCAAATCTGACCTGGTCAAATAACTTGACCAAGTCTGCACTTACTTTTATTTTGCAAAGCAGGAGAACATGGCAAACAGGTCCCGGGCAATAGGTTTATCTGAGGTGTGGCGAAGTCGAATTGTCTTTGGATAACGAGTGGCATAATCTACTACCACAAAGACGCATTGGTAGCCACAGGCGGATTTTACTATTGGCCCCACCAGATCCTTAGCAATCCTCTCAAAATGTACCTGTATAATGGGCAGAAGTATTAAGCTTGCGGAGGGTGTCGTAGTTGACACTCTGTCGCTAGGTAGGTGCCCTAGCTGTGATTACAATACACTGCAGAGGGTTCAATATGCTTCTAAGCACATTCTAGGAGATACATTACGGCCCTCACATAAAAATCCCCTCACTGTTTCACATATCCCCGCCTCTGTTCAAACTTGTGAGGTTGAACACCTGAGGTTGAATACAGTGTGCCTGCTACAGGGCATCTGTATTCCCTTGCAATTTCCCAGCTCGATGTCCCTTAGAAAAACTGAATTTTTGTAAGGACAGCCATTATCAGATGACCTGAGCATTTCTCTTCTTACCATTTCGCATCCAGACCAGTGGTGAATAGTCCATTACCAAGCAAAACTGTTGCCTGAGCAAATAATAGCATATGAACTTCAAGGCCCATTGCATGGCCAAGCACTCCTCCAGTAAGCTATAATTTTTTTCTGTTGGAGTAAGTTTCCTACTCAAATAGGTGTCCGGGTATTCTTCTCCATTCACATGCTGTGACAGAACCACTCCCAGGCCTACCTCTGAGGCATTCGTTCGCACGATAAACCCTTTCTTGAAGTTGGAACTGGTGAGGTCAGGATGTCCGCACAATGCCAACTTCATGGATTGGAATGCTTCCTCTGCCTGGGGGTTCCACCAAACCATGATCGATTTTCTTCCCTTTAAGAGATTAGTCAAAGATGTCGATCTCCCAGCAAAATCAGGTAAAAAACCATTGGTAGTACCCACTGATATCGAGGAACGTTCTTACATTTTTTGTAGTAAGAGGCTGATGCCAGTTTTGAATTACCTTGATTTGGTTTATTTGGAGTTTGATAGATGCCCTCTCTGGGCATTGGATAAAGGTCAAATTTGGACACTTCATTCCATTATCGGAAGTCATTACAAAATCAAAACTATCCATTCAGCTTTGGAATTAGTACAATGGACTCCACAATAACTCCCAACTGAGCAGTTGCTTCACCTCAGCTACGAGGGTTGGTGACAATATCATGTTGGACTATAGATGTTCGGTCAGGCAGTTCTGAGAATACATCTGAATTCTGCTGCACCAATTTCTTCATTCGCTTCTGTTTACAGAGAGAGTCGCTTATCTATACCTCTTTCCCTGGTTTCCTCTCTTGCCGGTGTTGGAGGGTCCACTGACAATACAACCGGAGTTGCATCCGTATTCATTGCCGGTCATTTCATGCTTTTAGCAAATTTGCATCATAAAGTTGTTTGGGTTTTCTCTTCCCAGACTGGTATACTCTGTTATTCACCTACCCAACATTTTCCTTGATTGGATATGGCCCTTGCCACTTGTCCATGAGCGTACTTTTGACTGTGGGTATTAAGACAAATGCCCAATCCCCTTATTTAACCATTTCACGACAGACTTTGTTATCACCTCCTTGACCAGGTCATTTTTTTTCTTTATAAGCGAATGACACTGGAACGCTTCAAAGTATGCCAGTGATTCTGAGATTTTTGTTTTTCGTGACACATTGTACTTCATGATAGAGGTAAAATTTGTTCGATATAACTTGCAATTATTTCTGAAAATATCGGAAATTTGGCAATAATTTTGCAATTTTCAAAATTTTCATTTATGTGCCCTTAAATCAGAGTTATGTTACACAAACTAGTTCATAAATAACATTTACAATATGTCTACTTTATATTAGCACAATTTTTGAAACATATTTTTTTATTACAAAGTTAGAATGGTTAAAAGCTGATCAGTAAATTCTAATTTTTCCATAAAATTTAAAAAAACAAAACATTTTATTTACAGACAGCATCCTATTTGAAGCGACTTTGAGGAGCCTATATGACAGAAAATACTCAAAAGTTACACCATTCTAAAAATTGCACTCCTGAAGGTGCTCAAAACCACATTTAAGAAGTTTATTAGCCTTTCAGGTGCTTCACAGGAATTATTTGAATGTGGAGGAAAAAATGAATATTTAACTTTCCCATAAAAATGTTATTTTAGCCATGTTTGGATAGCCCCTTAGGTACCTAAACAGTGGACCCCCCAAAAATTGTTTTCTTTTTGGAAACTAGACCACTCAAGGAATTTTCCTAGAAGTGTTGTGAGCACCTTGAGCCCTTAGGGGATTCACAGAATTATATAATCTTGAAAATAAAAAATCAAATTTTTCCCACAAAAATGTAGCTTTAGCCCCATTTTATTTTATTTTCATAAGGGTAACAGGAGAAATTGGATGCAAAAATCTGTTGTGCAATTTTTTCTGAGTATGCCGATACCCCATATTTGGAAAATGACTGCTTGTGCGCATGGAAGGGAAGGAGAGCTATTTTGGCTTTAATAGGTTGCGGATACCATGTCACATTTGAAGAGCCCCTGACAAACCAAAACAGTATAACCCTCCCCAAGTGATACCATTTTGTAAACTACACCTCTCAATGAATTTATCTAGGGAAGTAGTGAGCATTTTTAACCCTCAGGCGATTCACAAACTTGTATAACATTTACCTAAGTAAATGAAGTATTACTATTTGTACGCTAAAATGTTGCTTTGGCCCCAAGTTTGACATTTTCATAAGGGGTAATAGGAGAAAAAGAACAGTACAATTTGTTACGAGATTTCTCCTGAATATTTCAATACCCCATAAGTGGTCAAAACTATTTTTGAGGCACAATGCAAAGCTCAGAAGGGAAGGGGTGCCATATTCCAGTGCAGATTGTGCTGGACTGGCTTGAGGGTGCCATATTACATTAGAAGATCCCCTTGGGTTTCAGAACAGCAGAAACCCCAATAAGTGACCTCATTTTACTAACTACACCTCTTAATGAGTTCATTTAGTGGTGCAGTAATCATATTAAGAGAGAAATAGAAAAAGATTAACCAGCTCACCCCAGCAAGGCGTCTCAGGAGGCTCGGATCTGAAAGGAACCACTTGTGGAAATGAAAAAAGAAGATGATCCAGCTTCCAAGCTTGCAAAAATGTATTGGATTAAAAATTATTAATAGATTCCATCAAGTGTGTAGACACTCTTTAAAGAACGCAATGGATGTTCGAAACGCATAGCTGTGTCTACACTCTAGATGGAATCTATTGATACTTTTTAATCATATAAATTTTTGCAAGCTTGGAAGCTGGATCACCTTTTTGCAGTAATCATATTGACAGTACATGTGTGTGACAGAATTTTATACCATTGGGCAGTGGAGAAAATATAATTACATTTTTACCTCAAAAATATTGTTCTAGCCCAAGATTTTACATTTTAACACAGGGAAATGTGGAACGTGGAAATACCCCATATGTGGATGTACAGTATAGTTTAGCCACACAGCGAGAATCGGTCGGGAAAGAGTGCTATTTGAATTTTGGAAAAAATGTATTATAGAATAGTTTTCGGACTCCATAAATGCAATAAAATACAGAGCCCCTAAGTGCCAGAAGAGCAGAATCCACCTTTCAAGTTACCCCATTTTGAATATATTTTGAATATTACACCCCTCTAGAAAATTATCTACAGGTGTAGTGATGATTTTGCCTTTCTAAGTGTTTTCCAGAGACAAGCAGCTGTGCATTTTTCTGAGTGAAAATTTCAAACTGCCGTTTTAGTGACCAGTACATTATAGTGACCAAAACATTACGCTTCTGTAGACATGCACCTGTAAATTAGGTGGGCTCTCTACAGAAATTTCAAATGTGGTTTGGGCTCACTGTGAGACTCAGAAAAGAGGGGAGCATTTGGAAATGTGAATGCAGAATTAATTAAATTTCTTTTCTGCGGCAAGAAGTCATTACCCGTTTCCACCCTTTGTAGCACCAATAAGGTGGAAGCCCTCTATATTTCCATTAACCGATCACGGACCTGAGTGGGGGCTTTTTGTGGATTGAGATGAAGCTTTTATTGGGAACATTTTACACAATGTTTGGGATCACATCTATCTGGCTGAGCCCTTATATCAGAGTTTTCATCTAAATTTCTGATTGATGTGATTCAGATGAAACCCTGAGGGATCCATTCAGTATAATGAGGCAGCAGAGGTACTCTGGACTCAGTCTGACCTTTGTTCAGCAATGCCCTTATTTTCAGAAGTGCACAAAACTGTGGCAGATGCTACTTTTATACACACCTTAAAAGACAGACACCACCAGATCACAGGCCAGTCGGCATCCAGAGTGTCTCTATCTGCCTCATTATAGGGAATCTTCCACCAAGATTTCTGTTTGAATCATGTGTTTCAGAGATTAACAAGGAAACCCCGGTGTAAGCGCTCAGCATAGTGCACAGGATAAGTGCGAGCCGAGCCTTACTGCTATCTTTGGAAGGCAGACTAACAAATCAACAGCTGTTGAAGAATTGGTTTTATTTATTTTTTACTCTCTACATACTTGTGCAAAAGTAATACAAAAGAAAAAAAATAATTTACAAGCAAACCATTTGACAAATCTCCAGGGTCTTGGCTCACTTTCCTGTAGAATATTAAAGCCAGATATCCAGGTGATTTGTGCGATTACAAAAAGAAGAAAATACCGTATTTTTCGGACTATAAGATGCACCGGACCATAAGACACACCCCAAATTTTCAGAAGGAAAATTGGGGAAAAAAAATAATGTGTCAAATGGGGGTCCGTCTTACAATCCGAATTTAGCTTACCAGCACAGGTAGAGGAGTGGTCACTGGGGTCGTTTAGTGGTCCAGGCTGGTGCGGTAGTGGTGCTCTGTGGGGTGGCTGTGTTATGTGGGGTGGCTGTGTTCTGTGGGGTGGTTGGGCACTGTGGGGTGGCCAGGGTGGCCATATACTCACAAATCCGGTGGCGGCGGCGCTCCCAATGCAGCTTCCCTGCGGTGCGGTGGTGGTGTCCGGGCAGCAGCGGGCCTCTGGGCTGCGTGGGGGGCTCCGCCGGCATCTTGTCCCAGCCGGAAAGCCCCCCGCAGCTGCGACGCGGTGCCGGCATGAGGAATGGCCGCCTGGGGCCTCCGGCAAGATGGCCACCGCATACTCTCGTTCAAATCTCGGCAACGAAGCTGCATTGGGAGCACCGCCGCCACTGGACTTTCCGGTATGTTGCAACCATAAGACGCACCCCCATTTCCCCCAAAATTTTTGGGGAAAAAAGTGCGTCTTATGGTCCAAAAAATACAGCAGCTGGCGCATGTGCAGTAAGCCCACCAAGATATGCCGGCCGGTACCCGGCAACAATAGGAAATTATTCCTTTTGGTTCATTTTGATCACTGTGATAGACTCTGTGACAGTGATCAAAATAAAAAAAAAATAGTAAATCAAACTCCCTTTGTCACTCACTTAGTTGAAAAAAATAAAATTAAAAAATGGTAATATTTTCCATTCTTTGCAGTTAGAGTTAGCGTTGGGGTTAGGGTTGTGTTATGGTTAGGGTTGTGTTAGGGTTAGTGTTGAGGTTGGGGGTAGGATTGTGATTAGGGCTGTGTTAGAGTTAGGGTTAGGGTTGTGTTAGGTTTAGGGGTTAAGTTTGGGATTAGGGTTGGTTTAAAGGGTTGGGTTTGGTGCTAAGTTTGGCGTTAGGGTTGTGTTGGGGTTAGGGTTGTATTGTGGTTAGAGTTGTGTTAGGGTTGGGGTTGTGCCAGGGTAGGGGTTGTGTTAGGGTTAGGGGTTAGGATTGGGGTTAGGGATGGGGTTAGGGTTGTGTTTGGGTTGTTGTGTTAGAGTTGGGGGTTAGGGTTGGGGTTAGTGTTGTGTTAGGGTTAGAATTGTCTTGGGGTAAGAGTTGTGGTTAGGGATTAGGGTTAGGTTTAGGGGTGTGTCAAGCTTGGAGTTAGAATTGGGGATTTTTCAAAATTAAAAAAAAATTGATATGATGACTAGTGTTGAGCGTTAGTGCTCGCTGCTCGAATTTACATTGGATGCTTGGATATGCACCGAGTATTGCAGATCCCCGCAGGGACTGGAGCATGTCACTTGAGCACCTGCTATATTCTTTGCTTACCTGAGCACCCAACTGTGGTAGCGAGCAGTTGTGCTCAACACTAATGACAACATATTCAATGTGAAGACCTAATGTTATAAAATTCTGTGATGTACCTATAGTTAGAAACACTCACCGTACACCTAGATAAAATCCTTGAGGGGTGTGATTTCCAAAATGGGGTCACTTGTAGTGGGTCTCCACTGTCTAGGCACATTAGGGGGTCTCTAAACGTGACATGGTGACCACAATCAATTACAGCCCATTTTGCTTTCAAAATGTCAGTGCTTCCTCTATTCTGAGCCCTGCCATGCGCCCAAATAGTGGATTTCAGCTATATAAGGGGTATCGGTGTACTCAGAAGAAATTGCACAACACATTTATAAGTCCATTTTCTCCTGATGCCCTTGTGAAAATAAAAAAGTTTTGGGTCTAAATTACATTTTTTGTGAAAAGGTTAAATGTTATTTTTTTCCTTCCATATTGCGTTAGTTCACGTGAAGCACTTGAAGGATTAATACATTTCTTGAATGTGGTTTTGAGCACCTTGAGGTATGCAGTTTTTAGAATGGTGTCACTTTTGGGTACTTTCTGTCATATTGACCCCACCAAAGTCACTTTGAATGTGATGTGGTCACTAAAAAATGGTTTTGTAAATTTTGTTGGCAAAATGAGAAATTGCTGACCAACTTTTAACCTTATAACATCCTAACAAAAAAAATATGTTTTCAAAATTGTGCTGATGTAAAATAAGCATGTATGAAATGTTATTTATTAACTGTTTTGTGAAAATAGTTTGAAAATTGCTACATTTTCAAAATTTTTGCCAAATGTCCGTTTTTTTCATAAATAAACACAGGTCATATTGAAGAAATTTTATGACTAACATGAAATACAATATGTCACGAAAAAACACTCAGAATCAATGGGATCCATTGAGGTGTTCAAGAGCTATAACCTCATAAAGTGACAATGGTCAGAATTGTAAGGCAAAATTGGTTGTCACTAAGTGGTTAAACTCAACATCTTCATTGTCTGCAGAATTTACCTAGCATTCAAGGTTATCTAGTTCCAACTGTATGGAGAGGAGCTGTAATACCTGACCATTCCATTGACAAAAGTGCAGCAGTTTATAAACAAAAAATCAAATATTTTTTTTTCTAATTATATAATACTATCTTAATTTGGATATTTTCTTATGACGATTATTTAAAAAAATGTGCCAGCTAAAACAGGGTGGATATCAGTATGGCCATGTTTAGATCTCTTTTGGGCATTGTCATGTTTCATTTATATGTAGTGATGGGCGAACCGGAACGGTAATGTTCGGGGTCCGTACTGAACACATAGTGTCTGTGCACGGACCCCGAACATGGACTTCTTCAGGAAGTCCATATTACTGTTCGACTTAGGCAGGTGAGAAAGAAAGAGCTGATGAACCCTGGTCACCTCACTGACGTCACCGCTACTAACTTGAGAAAGTTGTCACGCAGCAAGCAGAAACTTGCAAACCCACCATGAGTCCAAGGACTTGAAAAAAGGAATTATTTTTGTCCTTTTATAATATTTTTTGTGTCTATGAGCTATGCATACATATGTTACTTTAAAATAAATGTTAGCAGTTAAAATGCTGTATAAATAATTTGTCTTTGTTAGTGCCATTTTTTGCAATACACAGCCTGCTTTGAGTATGGAAATCTTTTTCATAACAATTAATGAGTTTTACTGTAGGATTTGAAGGACACACACTCACAAAAAAGTCAAAATTTTTAAAAGAACAAAAGACACAGCTATCCCTTTTTTAAGGACTTTTCTGTTAGCATAGCCAGGGATCTAAATTGAGGAGAGTCGTCAATGTGTGAAAAGAGAGGGTCTGACCATTTGCTTCTTCAAGTTAGCAGAATTTTGGCTACATTTTTAAGACGGGAAAATTGTTTTGAAGCAAATTGAATCTGTTTTGATTTCCACTTTTCCCACCAAAAAAAGACTTGCAAAAATCCCGTTTTTTATTTCATGATTCCATTCTTTCAAATCAAAAAAATTGCTGTTAGGGTCTGCGAAACGCACCAATATATGAGGTAGAGAGGTGCGTTCGCAGCCCGGGGTCCACCGTGCAGGCGGAACCTGCTGCTAGTAAAATGGCGCAAGACGCGAACTCTGTTATCCCGCAGAGTCGCCAAAATAAACACCGCAATGCGCTGTGGCAATATGTGCGAACTCTGTTATTTCACAGAGCCGCTAGAAGGAGTGCCGCAGCGCTATATGACGATGTGTGCGAACTCACTAAACACAACTGAGTCGCAAAATAAACACGCTAGGGCGCTGTCTAGTGTTGAAAGCGAACCCTGTTACGTCACAGGGCCGCTGAGAAAAAGTTCTGTGTCCTGTCAGGCACCCAGGTACACAGTTGACTGCTAAGCGAACATAGAACGTGATCATGCGCTAATGTCCTCGCGGGAGTCACCCGCAATCTATGGCATCTGAATGCCAGGCCCTGAATACGGCAATCAAACTCCTCACCGGTTATGCCGGTAATCTAGGGCATCTAGGACACCGACCCTGACCAGCTACCATACCAAACTCCTCACCGATTAAGTCGGTATTCTAGGGGCTTATTTCAGCCGGGCCCTAACCACACACACACATGACCACACTGGCGCAAATCATATAATGGTTGATATTAGCGCATGGCAGCCCAGCCATGCTACCCTTTTATAGTAACAGCTACAGGACCTGCCAGAAACAAGGACCAATGAAACTTGTTCCAGAACACCAGTAGTCACAGGACCTTCCTGGCAGACCAATAGGAGCTGCTGCAGTACCTGAGCATGTGACCCCTGATCTCCAATGAGAGATCTCACTCTGGGCATGCTCAGAAGGGGAAAACAAGGACTTTGTCCTAAAGACGTCTGCTCGCCGCTAACCAGTACTGGCCACAATAGCAGAGCCTGGAGGAACAGCAGTAATCCTCTGCACACTGTTAGACTGGGCGAAATGCTTGGACCGACATCTAAGCTGAGCAGGCTCCACTGCGGACAGAGATGAATGGGGGACCGCAGCGGGACTGGTTTGAGACTCCCCTTGTGCAGCAGCGGGAACTCGAATCCTAACAATTGCATCTGCCTTCCTTTTTATTGGATTCATTTTATGGTGAAGAATTTATTAAAAAAATTATACTCACTTTGCCCAGCCTAGATGAAAGCAAAACCTCTTTTTAAGATGATAAAATCTATGCATTACTTTCTACGCATGACCTTAGAGTCTCCCTTACCTGAATTTCCTCTATTATTGTGGTTTGCTGAATTCGCTCATCTCTACTGTATGAATTGCCCTTAAATGTGTCAAAAGCTTTAATTCTATTGATCAGACGGGTCCCAATGGTCGGAGCACCACTAGTCAAACATTGAAGGCCTTTACTAAGTGTAGATCATCAATATTTTCCTTCTCAAACACCCAGTTAATGATCACCAGACTACAATATAAGCTCCAAATTGTCTACATTTGCATGTAGCACATGCTTCTGTGTATCCTGCATAAATGCTTTCCTACAGAATACATATTCACTGATTTTGTCTCTTGTCTAATTATGTACTTGCATATGCTACGGCAAATTTAATCTTCATTACACATTGCCATATTGCAATTATGCATGCTATCAGGGTGTTAACACATACTTAAACCTGTTATTTCTTTTGTCACCGACATTCAAAGAAGCACCTGTACTAGAAACAGCTGTCAGTTTCCAACAAGATCATGCGGCTGTTAAGCAAAATTGAAACGAGAGAGACGTTGCTAAATGAATGTGGTAATGATCAGAGGCTAATGCTACAGTTCATTATTTTTTGTCATCTCTCTATAGAACTGTACTGTGCGATAAAAATTATATTCATAATGGTTACTAATGAGATTAATGGCGCTCTGCAGAAAGGAGAACCACGGATTCTGGCAGCCTATTGAAATGAGTATGCGTCTGTAATTGGAAGGAATAAATCAAATATGGTACAAGTTCATTTGTATTAATTTGTCTGCTGTTCTTTGTAATCGTAACAATGAATGAATCATATCCAGCTTTCTGGCTGCACGAGCAGCGACGTCTGACACAGACAAGGCTCGCGGTTTATTAGGGATCTCAGACAACTGAACTGTGTCAAATGAATTCCCAAATATTACGTGGTGGCAAATTATGACAGTATATTACAGCTCAGTTAATTAGACTAATAGAGTGTCAAGACTGTTTCTGCAGTACAGCTAATAAAATATATTGTACTCGTACGAGACTCCAGTTTGCAGTTCCCAATCACAATAATACTCACCTCATTAGGCTGTTATGACAAGTGATGTTCTGAACTGCAATTATGTTGATGGCCAATAAAAATATGAGGGGATAGTGAAGGGACCTCAAGTGATTTGTGTATACTTGTGGAGCAATTTCCTACAAATGGAAACTCCTCTTTACAGTACAAGGCATAAAGATTAAGCACTAGAGGTGAGTTAGCTGCCATTTTCCTGGATTCAAAACAGGTCAAGAAGGAATTAAAAAAATGGAAAATTTAATACCCATTGTTAGAGGTCGAGTTCCCGTCTCTGCACAGTGGGAATCTTGAGCCATTCCTGCTGCGGTCCCCCATCTGTCTCCAGCCGCAGTGGAGTCTCCTCAGCAGAGACATTGGTCCCAGCATCTTGCTCAGCCTAGTACTGTGCAGAGGTTTACTGCAGCCTCTCCAGGTTCTGCTATTGTGGCCAGTACTGGTCAGCGGCGAGCAGACGTCTTTAGGACTAAGTCCTGCGTTTCCCCTTCTGAGCATGCCTAGGGTAAGATCTCTGGTAGAGTTGGAAGGGACCTCCTGGGTCATCTGGTCCAACCCCCTGCTCAAAGCAGGATTCACTAAATCATCCCAGACAGATGTCTGTCCAGCCTCTGTTTGAAGACTTCCAATGAAAGAGAACTCACCACCTCTCGTGTCAGCCTGTTCCACTCATTGATCACCCTCACTGTCAAAAAGTTTATTCTAATATCTAATCTGTGTCTCCTCCCATTCCGTTTCATCCCACTGCTTCTAGTCTTTCCTTGTGCAAATGAGAATAAAGATGATCCTTCTACAATGTGACAGCCCTTGAGATATTTGTAGACAGCTATTAAGTCTCCTCTCAGTCTTCTTTTTTGCAAGATAAACATTCCCAAATCCTGCAACCGTTCCTCATAGGACATGGTTTGCAGACTGGTCACCTCTCTGGTCTCTCTTCTCTGAACTTGCTCCAGTTTGTTGTTGTCTTTTTTAAAATGTTGTGCCCAAAACTGGACACAGTATTCCAGATGAGGTCTGACCAAAGAGGAGTAGAGGGCAATAATGACTTCACGTGATCTAGACTGTATGCTTCTGTTAATACATCCCAGAATTGTATTTGCCTTTTTTGCTGCTGCATGACACTGTTGACTCATGTTCAGTCTGTGATCTATTAGTATACCCAAGTCTTTTTCATGTGCTGTTGCTTAGCCCTATTCCTCCTATTCTGTATATGTGTTTTTCATTTTTATTGCCCATATGTAGTACTTTGCATTTTTCCCTGTTAAATACCATTCTGTTAGTTGCTGCCCACTGCTCCAGTTTATTTATATCTTTTTGAATCCTCTCTCTCTTCTCTAGTATTAGCTATCCCTCCTAGCTTTGTGTCATTGGCAAATTTAATCAGTTTACCCTCAATTCCTTCATCTACATCATTGATAAAGATGTTGAACAGTACAGTCAATACAATATTTTGTCAGATGTTTTGTGGTCATGATTTTGTGGCACTTACTTTTATTCTGGTATGACAGATTCTCCTCCTTCTCCTCCTCTTGTTAGTGCATCTTTCCTCACAAACTGCACAAATATCTAGTTCATAAATGGCTGGTGGAGGAGAAGGATGAGACCAGACCTGTCCTTCAGCCTTGTCCAATTGAAGACTTTTATAAGAAACTGATTTTCTATTGAATGGGAGGATCCCCAGTGGCTTTTACCCACCCACTGATGTTGAGTGATAGCTTTCTCTCCCTGTGTTCATGTACAGAGACAGACATGTAACTCCAGGTCAGCATACATGGCTGAAATCCTCCAGCCACTAATTGTGGATCGAGTAGCATGTATAAACTGTCAGGATCCCTTCAAGCTTTATTTATCACAAAAAAAGAGGCAATGTTCTGACCTCCTTCACAAATCTGCGCATTTTACTCTCCAGCATCAGCTCCAAGCAAATCTACTGCTCAAACTTGAGCAACTTACTCTTGTTTGTGGCTGAATTTGGCAACAAGTAATCAAATTCCCTTCTGTGGTTACACAAATGAACTAAAGTATTCTACAGTTCTTATTGAAATCTTTGGATTGTTCATACAGTGCATATTAACATATCCTCCAGAGAAAAAAAAGTTTTTTTATCGTTATAGTATAGTCTATAAATTCAGAATCCCATAGAAGAACTTTCAAAAATATATGTTAGGGGTCGAGTTCCCACTTCTGCACAAGGGGAATCTCGAACCATCCCCGCTGCGGTCTCCCATCCATCTGCGGCCGCAGTGGACTCTGCTCAGCAGAGACGTCGGTCCCAGCGTCTCGCCCAGTCTAATACTGTGCAGAGGATTACTTCTGCCTCTCGAGGATCTGCTATTGTAGCCAGTACTGGTCAGTGGCGAGCAGACGTCTTTGGGACTAAGTCCTGCGTTTCCCTTTCTGAGCATGCCCAGGGTAAGAACTCTCATTGGAGATCAGGGGTCACATGCTCAGGTACTGCAGCAACTCCCATTGGTCCGCCAGGAAGATCCTAAAACTGCTTGTGTGCTGGAACAGTTTCTCATTGGTCCTTTTCTGGAAAATCTTGTAGTTGCTGCTATAAAACGGTTGCATGGCCGCACTGGTATCAGTTCCATTATGTGATCTGCGCCAGTGTGATCATGCACGCATGCGGTTAGGGCTCGGCTGAAATAAGCCCCTAGAATACCGGCACCTCCGGTGAGGAGTTTTGTATGCACGTGTTCAGGGCTTGGCTGAAATAAGCCCCTAGAATACCGGCTACTCCGGTGAGGAGTTGGTTGTTTGCATTACTGACTGCATGACCACAGACTGCTATCCGCACAGCAGTTATCTGTGTACCCCTGTGGTGTTAACAGGACACAGTCTCTATCTCTGCGTCTCTACCACAGTGATTCTGTGGTGTAACAGAGTTCGCTCATACTGCCATATAGTGCCACAACGTCTATGTCTGCGACTCTGTGAAGTAACAGAGCTCGCTTATACCGCCATATTGTGCCATCTCACTAGCAGCAGGCTCTGCCTGCATGGTGGACCCCGGGCTGTGAACTCACCTATTATTTATTTGGTGC
Organism: Oophaga pumilio; assembly: GCA_009801035.1. Taxonomy (NCBI): domain Eukaryota; kingdom Metazoa; phylum Chordata; class Amphibia; order Anura; family Dendrobatidae; genus Oophaga; species Oophaga pumilio. The sequence continues at coordinate 62,804 of VIAB01000878.1, read as the reverse complement.
GTTCCGCCAGGCCTAACAATATATACGTTCTAAATCAGGCATTTTTAAAGTTTTAAAGCAAAGTTTAGAATTTAAAAAAAAAGTTCAAACCATTGTTACCCTTTTGCTCGTCAGTGAAAGTAAATAAATTGTAGTAATACATGCAAAAACATAGGGGTATTAGTTAAGACAAGGTGTATCCAATCCGGATGATACCCAACTCTAGTATCTCACCTCAACATTTGCCATCAGGCCTCATAATAAACAGGATAGTGCAGGACCAGTGCTTTCTTATGTTTTTACCTGATTGTGGAAGGCTAAATAAACAAGATGTACAGCTCAAAGTGGAATGGCCTCTCTCGAAGTGTACCAAGCAGAAAATCTGTCCGCATTGTGAACAAAACTAAAAAAAATTAGTAGATACCCTGCAGTTAGTAACTAGTTGTAATACATGTAAAAACATAGGGTACTTAGTTAGCACAATTTTAGTCTAAAGAGCATAAAATCCATCCCACCATGATAATGTGTACCCAATCAGGATGGTCCCTAACTCTAGTAACCCCTTGCTATGTGCCAGCAGGCCTCAAAATAACAAGGGCAAAGCAGGGACAGTTCCCGATTGTGTTTGGCACCCTTATGTGGAAGGCTAAATAAACAAGGTGCACAGTCCAAAAGGGAGTGGTCCCTCCCCAAAATGTACCAAGTATAAGAATCTGACAGCAGTGTAAGCCTACGCATTTTTATTTTATTTCCTTATAATGCAACATTAATTTCCTTGAACTTTACGAACATTTTCATTGCCATCCCCACAATCTAAATTTTTTATCAGTATTTATTTGGCGCGTGGAAGGAAACTCATGCAAATGGGGAGAACATACAAACTCCTTGCAGAGTTAGTCCTTGATAGGATTTTAACCCAGGACCCCAACGCTGCAAAGCAACAATGATAATCTCCGGGCCACCACGATGGCCATGTTGGCCTTTATACTAACAGGTGATCCATGGTTTCAATTTTACTTTATTTTTACTTTTTTGTCAGCGCTAACTAAATTTACTGGAATTATGTGTAATTCTTGTTTACGTCCCTGAATATTCATTACTAGCAGATTAATTCATAATTTGAGATTACGATTTTTGACCATAAACACTTATGGATCAAATAAAATATTGGGAATAACTTTATTCTGTAGAAATTTTGTAATTCTAGCAGTTCATGAAGATTTGCTATTAGAAATTGCTGAGCTGCTTACAGGCCACCCACTCAATGTTATACCCAAAGGCATCTAACATCTTTTCTAAATATTCCTGCATTGTTATTCCTCTATACACATGATTTGTTTTTGTAGTAAATATACAAGTCAACTAATAATAAATCCTGGGAACAAAAATACATTTTGTAGATAAAATGCTTAATGTGGCTACAATGCGTCATTAGTTTATGAAAAAGTTTTGGAAAAATTCCATCCTACACCTTATTTAGGTTAGGGATGAAAAAACGTGTAGTCAGCAATGACCAGTATGTAACAGAGCTTTCCTTTATTCCTTAAGGACCAGAGACGACTGTCTCAAGTTAATTGTTAGATTAAATATTTGATTTTCCTTCTGTGTTAATGGTACAGAAAAAGCTTTATTCTGTATTTGAAGGCAAAACAAAAGAAAATGGGGTTGATTGTAAACAAGCTAAATCGGAGAACAGCTGAGTTCATAACTTAAAAACAGAAGTTTAACTCATTTTTTCCAATACTGTAAACATATTAAATGCTATTTATTGTGATTAAATGTGTGTGGCCCACTACAGTCTAAATAGGAACATTCTCATGGTTGAAATATCTAAACATCCCATAAGTTTAACATCATTATTAGAGATGGAAAATCTAAATATTAATTTTAATCCAAAGGTTAAAAAATTCAATCTTTCCAAACTAAACTTATTGTAATAACATCCTTTTGCCATGAGTCCGCCTGTCTTCAGCCTACAGGTGGTATAAAGAAGTTGTTTATGGGATATTTTGACATGTGTAGTAAACAATAGAATTAAGAAAAATGTTTTTCTAAAGCAAACATTTTAATAGCATCATGTCACCGGGAAACATTAAAATGGAAAACAACAATTTATTAAAAACTTAATGAGCCTTGTCCTGTAATTTTCTTACTATGGAAACAATTATAATTCAGTGTTCCTAATTTTGGATGACTACCTGTAATCTAAATAGTTACATTGAGTTTATGGAGTAGAGGACGCAATGTTCTAAAAAATGGCATCACTTGGGCTTCTTGTATGAAGTGAATATATCTTTGTATCGTGTTAGCCAGTAGATAGAAAAATGTCTTTCTACATCAACTAAAATATTTAGACTTGAGAGTCCTCAGTGGTTGATACCTTTTAATGGCTAACTGAAAAGCTGGTAACAAATTGCAGCTTTCGAGACTACTCAGATCTCTTCATCAGGAATAGAGTAACACAAAATCTGAAGAATCACATATTTATACACACAACAGCACAGAAATAATGCAATAGATAAGACAAGTGACGTGATGCAGAACTATCATTAAGGGAGAGGCATAAACATTTGTGGCCATACATATTGGCCTTATCTTTCTTGCAAATTAACTAAGGAATTTGCTCCTCAGACCTTG
>VIAB01000878.1:19030-34533 GCA_009801035.1 Oophaga pumilio | reverse complement strand
TTTTGTAAATTTTATTGGAAAAATGAGTAAGTGCTGATCAACTTTTAACCCTTTTAACTTCGTAATCCCCCAAAAAATATTTTTCAAAAATGATGCTGATGTACAGTACTGGTAATGTGGTATATTTTATTTAGCAAGTATTTTGTGTGACATAACTCTTAGGTATAAGGGCATAAAAATTAAAAGTTGGAAAGTTGTAAAATTTTTAACATTTTCTCAAAATTTCAGATATTTCACAAATAAGCACAAAATAACATTGTTCAAAATTTTCTGCTAACATAAAGTACAAATTGGCATGAAAAAACAGTCTTTTTTGGATTCATTTTTGGATGATGGCTAGTTTAGGCAAGGATGCTGGTGTTGGAGACTATTTATTTCATGTACTGCGGACAGGGCACAGCAGGGAGGGTTCTGCGGCAGTTATCTTATAATTATCTTATAATTTAATTGATCTTAATTGGTTTTCTCTTATACAAAGAACTTTTTAGGAGCACCCTACTTCTTCTCTAAAGAATTAAAAAGTAGATGCTTGAAAAAATGTAATACATAAAAGATATCACTCTCACTCTCTTACTCTTAATACACCTTCTCAAATTCACAACCTGAGTACGGTTTATTCCCAATCAGAACTCCCACATTGTTACAAAATTCCTTCTCTTGTTTGTGTTTATGTGATTGATCTTTTCATATTGTAATTCAAAATCCATCCTTGTTAACTTTTGTATTATTTAATATGCTGAAAAAGAGAATAGACAGCACCTCCAAAAGTATACATTGATCTAATGCTGCTAGGCAAAAATATGTATAATTAGGCATGAGGTTCTTAGTTTAACATTCTGATCAGACTGTATGAAGCCCACTGCCATGTCACTGTGAACCTCTCAATGGGTCCCTATCATCCTAATGGAGCGGAATCGTGCGCCGACCACTGCTGCAGTGACAATGCACTGATAGGGTGGGCGGCTTGGTGCCTCACAGCGCCCATGCTGCAAGACTGAGTCCCCATGACTCTAGACTGCGCTGCCCCACCAGCACAAAACCACAGCAACAATGGCCACCACACAGCACCAAAACCAAATGAAAGGAGCATTGAAACTTAACTTCCTCTAGCTCTCCAGTGAGATGAAATCACGAATATTCCCTGATAAAATCAGATGATGTAAAGGTCCTGCATCTGAGAATTTTTAGGCAAGCCACATAAGAACCACAGGGAAAGCAACTGTGTTTTGAGCCACCTGAATTATAGAGTGTTTTTTGTTTTGCCACATAGTAGCTTCTTACAATGTGGTCTCTCAAATTTTTCCCTCTCTGCTGTGTCATGCGTGGGGAATGGTAAATGAGCTGCCAGGATAGTGTCGGTTCCTATGACGGGCCAGTGCTTTTTCAAAATTTCACTGAACCATTTTTGAAGACCAAAATGTAAAAGGGTCCAACTCCCCTGATGGCATTAATATTGAGCTCCAGATACTCCTGTACCATCCTCTCCAATCATTCACTACGTGACAGACTTATACTCAGTTCTGCTGGTGCACAGACAGGTCTAAAAAATATGTTAAACTTCTCACAGAAATTGCTTATGCCACTTACACTGCTGCTGTTGTTAATGTTTTGACGATGATGTCTACAAATGGGATGCACACTGTGTGCCTCACTGCTATCTTGAGGAAAACCACTCTTAAGATTGTCTACAAGCACATTTCGATACTTCAGCATGCGCGCTTCCTTTTCTGGAGGGGAAAGTATCTGGCTAAATTTACTCTTGTACCATGGATCTAACAGAGTGGCAACCCAGTAGTCAGAACTATTTCTAACCCTAAGAATACAGGCATTGTGCTGAAGGTAGTGTATCAAGAAGGCGCACATGTGTCTGGCGCTTCCATGAGGTCCAAGTCCAAGCTGTGTTGGTAGTGGGGTAACACTCAAGGTTACTTCCTCCATTCCCTCCTGTCAACCAAGGAAAACAGAGCGCTTATCATTATCCTCTTCATCTCCTGACTGTTGCGTGTCCATCACCTCGTCCTCCTCAATTTGTTCCTCGGCTCCTGCATCTTCACTAACAGTTTGTCTGGTAACATGACTATTCAACGTCTGCTCCAGCATGTAGATGACCGAAATAGTGATGCTGATGAAGGCATTGTCAGCGCTAACCATCTCAGTAGTCATTTTAAAATTGTGCAAAAGGGTGCAGAGGTCCTTAACCTGTGCCCACTCCACAAGAGTGATTTGCACCACATCCAGACTGCGTTGGCCCAGGCTATGCAAAAGGACGTACTGCACCAGGGCTCGTCACTGCTGTCACAGCTGTTGCAACATGTGCAGAGTGAAATTCCACTATGTCGGAACATCGATAGTCAAACGGTCAACTGGTACGTCGAAAGACCTCTGTAGCGATGCAAGTGGATGACCTGTGGGGTGTGGAAGTAAGCACACAGCAACCATGTTTTCTGCAGCAGCGCATCAAGGCCAGGATAGTGATGGATAAATTGCTGTACCACCAGGTTGAGTACGTGAGCCAAGCAAGGAACGTGTGTGAGGTTTCCACAGCATAGGGCCACCACCAGGTTTGCACCCTTATCACACATGGCCTTCCCTGGCTCCTGGTTTAATGTTGTTCAATTTCTCCCGAGCATCCTGATACCCCATATGTGGGGGAATCTACTGTTTGGCCACACGGCAGGGCTCTGAAGGGAAGGAACGCCATTTCACTTTTTGAATGTAAAATTTGCTGGCATAATTAGTGACCCCCATGTCATATTTGGAGAGCTATTGATGTTTCTAAAGAGTAGAAAATTCCAACAAGTGACACTATTTTGGAAACTAGACCCCTTAGGGAATTTATCTAGATGTGTGTTGAGCACCTTGAATCCACAGGTGCTTGACAGAAGTTTATAATGTAGAAATGTGAAAATAAAAAAAATCACATTTTTCTCAGATAAATCTTTTTAGCTTCTAATTGTGCATTTTCATAAGGGTAACAAGAGAATTTGTTGTGCAATTTCTCCTGAGTATGCCGATATCCCATATGTGGGGGAATACTAGTTTTTGGGCGCATGGCAGGGCTTGGAAGGAAAGGAGCACATTTGACTTTTTGCATGCAAAATTTGATGGAATAATTAGCGAATGCCATGTCGCATTTGGAGACCCCTGATGTGCCTAAACAGTGGAAACCTCCAAAAAATGACACCATTTTGGAAACTAGACCACTTTGGGACCTTATCTAGATGTGTATTGAGCACTTGAACCACCAGGTGAATCACAGAAGCTTATAACGTTAAGCCGTGAAAATAAAAAAAATCAAATTTTTCCTGCAAAAATCATTTTTAGCTACAAATTTTGTATTTTTACAAGTGTAAATGAGAAACTGGACCCCAAAGTTTGTTGTGCAATTTTTCCTGAGTCCACTGATACCCCATATGTGGTTGAAAATTACTTTTGAGGCACAGTGCAAAGCTCAGAACTGAAGTAGCGCCATATTAGGGACGAGGTTTTGCTGCACTTTTTAGGGTGCCATGTTACATTGGCAGAGCCCCTTAGGTGCCAGAACAGCATAACTCCCCATAGGTGACCCCATTTTACCAATTATACCTTTAAATGAATTCATCTAGGGGTGTAGTGATTACATTGACACCATAGGTTTGTCACAGACTTTTATAATATTGGGCAGTGAAGAAAGAATAATTTACATTTTTACCACTAGATTTGTGTGTTAGCCCCAAGTTTTATATTTTCACACTGGGAAATGGGTAAAAATGGCACCAAAATTTGCCCCACAATTTCGGCTTAATGTAGAAATACCCCATATGTGGATGTACAGCATTACTTTGCCATACAGAGTGACTCGGGAGGGATGGAGCGCTATTTGCCTCCTGTAGCAAAGGTTTTTCTAGACTAGTTTGTGGAGTCCATATGAAGAGCCCCTAAGTGATAGAAAACCAAAATCCTCCCTCAAGTGACCACATTTTGGAATATTTAACCCTTTGGGAATTTATCTACAGATGTAGTGACGATTTTAACTCCAAGGGTGTTTCCCAGAAACAGGCAATAGTGGATGTTGTTGAGTGAAAATTGCAAACTGCCGTTGTAGTGACCAGTACGCTGTAGTGACCTGTACGTTGCAGTCACCAGTACAATATGCCCAGTTTATGCTTCTGGAGACACGCACCTGTAAATAAGGCAAGTTCTCGTAACTACAGAAATGCCAAACATGTGGGCACTAAATGTGATTTATACACCCTGGGGCTCAGAAAGGAGGGGGGCATTTGAATTTGGGAGCAGAGAATGTGCTGAATTTCTGTTGGAGAGGGAGGAGCTATTTAGCTGTTCCAGAGCCTTTGTGCTACCAGTATCGTGGAAGCTCCCTATATTCCCATTAACAGATGACAGATATGATTGGGGACTTGATTTTTTGTGGATAGAGTTGAAGTTTTATTGGAACCATTTTACATAACATTTGGGATCACAGTTATCTGATGCTGTACACTGAGCACTTACTTTGTGGTTTCCATCCAAATCTCTGAGTGACATGATTCAGATGAAACCCCCGAGGGATCCATTCACTATAATGAGGCAGCAGATTTACTCTGGACTCTGTCTGGCCTTTGTTAAGAGGTTCCCTTTTCAGAAGTGCACAAAACTCTGGCCAACAGCACTTTTAAGCAATCCTAAAAAGATGGACACTGCCGGATGATTGGTCAGACGGCGTCCACAGTGCCTCAGTCTGTCTCATTGTAAAGAATTTTCCGCCAGAGGTTCCATCTGAATCACGTATTTAAACAGAAACCCTGGTGTAAGCACTCAGTTTACTGCGATCTTTGGGAGGCAGAATGGAAAAATCAACAGCATATGTAGAATTGATTTTATTTATTTTTTACGCCGTTCTTCGTGCGGTATCAGTGATTAGGCGACTTTATTCTTCAGGTCAATGCGATTACAGTGATACCAGATTTATATCGGGTTTTTATGTTTGGCTGCAGTCACACATGAGAGACGCTTTTTATTGTGAAAACTAGTTTTTGCATCACCATATTTTGAAAGTTATCATTTTTCATATTTCAGCTGACAGATTCATGTGAAGGCTTGTTTTTTACAGGACGAGCTGACGTTTTTATTGGTACTATTTTCTGGCACATGACATTTTTTTATCACTTTCTATTGTGAATTTTAGGAGACTGAATGAACAAAGACCAGCAATTCAGGAATTGCTATTTGTTTTTTTTTGTTTTTTATACCATTCTGCGTGTGGTAAAATTGGTAAGGCAGCTTTATTCTTTGGGTTAGTACGATTACAGTGATACCTCATTTATATAGTTTTGTTATGTTTTGTCGCTTTTACACAATAAACACTATTTTACAGAAAAAATAATTATTTTTTGCATCACTTTATTCTGAGAGCTATAACTTTTTTATTTTTTTGTTGATGAAGCTGTATGCTCACTTGTTTTTTGCGGGACAAGATGCCGTTTTCAGTAGTACCATTTTAATTTACACCTGTCCTTTTGATCGCGTTTTATTGCACTTTTTGTTTTGCGGTATTATGATAAATCATTGTTTTTTGCCTCGTTTTTTATTTTTTGTTACTGTTTTCACTGAAGGGGTTAACCAGTGGGAGTTTTAGAGCGCAGGTCGTTACGGATATGGCGATACTAAATATGTGAACTTTTATTGTTTTTTTTACTTTACATAAATAAATTTATTTATTGGAAAACTATTTATTTCTTTTTTTTTAAGGATTTAAGAAAACATTTTTAAACTTTTTAATTTTCTTTAATTTTTTTACATTGTCTCAGGATGGGACATCACTGTATAGTCTCAGATCGCTGATCTGATACTCTGCACTGCAGAGTATCACATCAGGATCTGACAGACAGGGAAGGAGGCATGCTAGCGCTTGCTCTCAGCAGGCACTCACAATCCACCTTCCCTGCAGGACTCGGAAAGCAATCTTGGGGCCGGGTGTCTCCATGGAGACTATTAGGACAATGCAATCGCATCGCGTTGTACTCATGGAAGCGAGCAGGGAATCAGATGCTCCTCTATGCCGCTGTCACTACAGACAGCAGCATCAAAGGGGTTAAATGCACACAATCAGTTCTACCACCAATCGTGGGCATTGCTGCGGGGTGTCAGCTCTCACACAGCTTGAGGCCGTGCGATTGCCGTGCCATACATCTACTGCTGTTTGCGGGAACGCAGCTCCCGCAAAACAGTATATGTACGGCGCATGTCAGGAAGGCGTTAAACCCTTGAAACTTCCTACTGTCCCCCCCCATAAGGAGCGAGCAGCTAAACGGCACCCGTCAGGTGTGAGGGGAACACAGCTCGTCCTACTTACTCCTGACTCACCCTAATACTAAGGCATCTTTCACACTTCAGTCGTGCGACGTCAGTCAAAATCCGTCAAAGTGTGAAAAAAGCGGATCCGCCATTTTTTTTGTGGATCCGCTTTTTTCCCATTGACTTGCATTAGTGGCGGATTTTGACGGATATTCGTCCGTTTGATCCGTTTTTTGACGGATCCACCATTAATTTGACGTCTGCCGTTTTTGGAAAACGTCCAATGCAACGTTTTTTGTGTGCGTCAAAATGGCGGACTATGGCGGATCCGATGTGTCCGCCATTTTATGTAATAACCGCCTATGGGTGGCAGATCTGCGGGCATCAGTTTTTGACGGAATCCGCCAGCGGATCCGTTGCTCCCATAGAAAATCCATACAAAATGATCAGAACACTGTCCGGGGTCTCTCTCTCTCCTCCGTGCCAGACATGCATACCTGCATTTTCCAGGCTGAAAAGTTCATGGCGGATCCGTCAAAAACGGATCCGTTTGCATCCGTTTTCAACCTGTTCTGGCGCATCCGCTTTTTTCACACTTTGGCGGATTTTAACTGACGCCAAACGACTGAAGTGTGAAAGAGGCCTAATATACTCTCTTTTTTCATGTAAAGCAACTTTACTATATGTGTGTCAAGCGACTCGATTCTTGCAGGAATGTCATGTAAACTAATGTGGTAAAATACAGGACTAAAACTTATGCAGAATATGCATTGGCACTTTAACTATATCATGCTCTCCACTATGCTCTCTCTTCTTATTCTATGAATGGGGACTATACATGACTATGTAAGTTATTTCTCTTTTTCTTGTTATTGTACATAATTGACCACAGGTCTGGTGATTTGGATATCCCCACTAGGCTATTTGCATATTCATGTTGTGTTTTCTTCCTCCCCCATTTTGGAGTTTCTTGCCCTGTCTTATTATATGATATGTTTTTATGCTTATACTTAATAAAACATTATGTTATTATATTATTTTTGTTTGGAATCTCTTTTCTTCTAATGTCTACATGTTGTATAAGACCATGTTGTGTTATAAATATTGAAGAGTCTAACATTACATTTAATTATTGGACATATGGGCGTAATTTTCTCCAGCTATACCTTCAGCCTGGGACAGTTCATAGAGTCCCACGGCTTTCAATGTCATCTGTATGCTGATGTTACACAGATCTACCGCTCTGGACACGTTATCACCTCCTTAATAGCTAGAATATCACAATGTCTGTCCATTATTTCATCCTTCCTCTCGCCTCCATTTCCAAGATTTAACTTGGACAAAACATAATTCAACATTTTTCCCTATCTCACTCAACCCCCCAACAGACCTATCCATCAAAGTCAATGGCTACTCACTCTCCCCTGTCCTGCAAGCTCACGGCCTTGCGGTAACCCTTGACTCTGCTCTCTCCTTCAAACTACACATCCAAGCCCTTTTCATTTCCTGCCAAATCCAACTACAAAATATTTCTCGCATCTGTACATTTCTTAACGAAGAATCTGGAAAAACAGTAGTGCACACTATCATCATCTCTCGCCTTGACTACTGCAAACTCCTGCCCTGTGGTCTCCCTTCTAACACTCTTGCACCACTCCAATCTATCCTAAAGTCTGCTGTTCGACTAATCCACCTGTCCTTTGCTATTTCCCGGATGCTCCGTTCTGCCAATCCCTTCATTTGCACGCCATTGCCTAGAGACTCCAGTTCAAAACCCTAACCATGACATACAAAGCCATCTGCAATCTGTTTCCTCTATACATCTTTTACCTTGTCTCTGTACTTATCTGTATGTAACCTCTGATCCTCACAAGATCTCCTTCACGACTCCCCTCTTACCTCATCTTCCACAATCGCATACAAGATTTCTCCCACACATCCTCCCTACTCTGGAACTCCCTACCCGAACATATCAGACTCTCACTGTTGAAACTTTCAAAAGGAACCTAAAGGCCTAACTCGTCCGACAAGCCTACAACCTGCAGTAACCCTCGTTCCACCATACCGCTGCATGACCAGCTCTGCCCTCACCTGCTATATCCTTACCCATCCCTTGTAGACTGTGTGCCCTCGCAGGCAGGGTCCTCTCTCCTCCTGTACCGGTTGTTGACTTGTATTGGTCATAGTTATTGCACTTGTTTTTTATGTTGTATACCTATTTTAACCTATTTTGTAAAGCTGGTGTTATTATAATAATAAATAATAATAATGATAGATTAATAATATGTGCACATTTTCCCATTTTGTTTATCTTAAAAAGGCTAAATTTTAACTACTTTCCTTTGGTGCTTGAAAACATTCATTTTGAGCCATTCAGAGCTTCTGTCATTGTCACTTGCTGTCCTTTTCAGCTTGATGATGCCAGAGATACAGAATTGTTATCATCACACGTACTTTATCCTATAGCCTAATTTCCAATAACACCAATTCTACTGGATTTATCCTAGTTAATGTAATTTAAGTACTTTTTGCATTTCACCAGGGCTTTTTAGAGCACATTTCATGTCTTCTTCAGCAGTCATGTCATATTCCTTTCCTTGCCTGAGTAGTTGAAGGGGAACTCTTTCACCTGATGACATATGATGTCTCCAACAACAGATTAACTAAGTCTTATAGCTTAAAAAGAAAATTACTACATAATTTAATTTCAATCCTAACAAATTCTTTTGCAAATCACAGGCTACATACCACAGGAAAAAAACAAGTATAATCTAAATATGTACTGGTCTGATCCACTTTACTTAAAATTTAGTTTACTCGACAGATTAAAGACTTAAAAGAGATTCGACTAAATGGAGCACACTTCCCGCAAAAATCTTATGAATTAACTTCAATGTTTGTTCAAAAATAACCAGGAATAATTTGATTTGTAATGTTTTTCATCTGGTTTTAAACTGTCCTATATTAGGGGGAAAAATGGCTTTCAGACACATTAAACTGGCCTTCCGACACAATAATTATCATGCAAGTGACTGATTTACTTTAAAATAAACATGAAGGGCCGCTGAACCAGGAATTTCCTGCCCCACGAAATGTGCATAAAAGAAATGAGCATCAGTAATCATTGTCAACAGCTTCTTGTAACTAAGAATTGAATCATTTGTCTGTCTCAATGTGCAAATTATTATCATTTTCTGTCCTAAAGAACAAGACAGCAATAATATATGTAGCAAAGTAACTGTGCATGAGGGTTAAAAATATTTATTTATGGCAGTATTCATTTTGCTTCCATATAAATTAGAATTATGTTGTATATTTATGAAATGTTTCACATTGGAGCAAAGTTTTATGATACTGTAAAATACAATGTAATTAGGGATGAGCGAGTACTGAAATGCTCGGATGCTCGTTACTCGAGCTGAACAAAGCCTAATGCTCAGATTCTCGTTTTGAGTAACTAGCATAATACGAGTCAATGGGAAATCCAAGCATTTTTCTGGCAAACCCTACAAGGAGGTTGGGGTGCATTGAAAATGTTGAAATGGATAGAAAAAGTGCTGAATGGAAGGAGAACAGCATGGGGAAGACCCCTGGAAGCATCTCTGACTCCTTGATAGCAGCTGAGAGCAATGGTGTCACGCTTTTACTCCACTTTAAGGACCGACAATAAAATATTTAAAATTGAAGTGAAAATGGAGCTTACATGAAAGAAAAGATTAGAAAAATTATTTCCCGTATATGGATTTGTATATAAGGCAAAATGTAAAAATAATTAAAAAAAATAAATTATTTAAGCTTCAATTTAATTTTTTGGTAAAAAATAGGAAATTTCAGTGTAATTTGTGAAGGAAGCAAGAATTGCCAAAAATTAGATGGAAGACGGACACAGATACACCCTGTATTACATAGTAACATAGTTAGCAAGGATGAAAAAGACATTTGTCCATCCAGTTCAGCCTATATTCCGTCAGAATAAATCCCCAGATCTACGTCCTTCTAAAAAACCTAACAACTGTAAGGTACAGTATTGTTACGCTCCAAGAAGACATCCAGGCCTCTTTTGAACCCCTCGACTGAGTTCGCCATCACCACCTCCTCAGGCAAGGAATTTCAGATTCTCACTGCCCTAACAGTAAAGAATCCTCTTCTATGTTGGTGGAAAAACCTTCTCTCCTCCAGAGGCAGAGAATGCCCCCTTGAGACCGTCACCTTCCTTGGTATAAACAGATCCTCGGAGATCCTCTTTCCCCTTTTTTTTACCCTTATATACAGTGGGGAAAAAAGTATTTAATCCATAAAAAGAGGAAAGATTTGGCACTGCTGCGCTGCCACCACCTCCACTCTGCTTAGAGGTTACACCACACACGCATAAAAAAACACAATAAACCCTCAATGAATGGGTGCTCAATCCAAATAAACAATCAGAGCCAATTTTCCAAACAATAAGAAATTGAAGGATGGCACTCACCATTCAAATATTGAAGACTTTATTCAACAGGTAAAAGACATTGGCAAGGGAGTAATGTCTTTTACCTGTTGAATAAAGTTAAATATTTGAACGGTGAGTGCCATCCTTCAATTTCTTATTGTTTAAAAAAGTATTTAGTCAGCCACCAATTGTGCAAGTTCTCCCACCTAAAATGATGAGAGAGGCCTGTAATTGACATCATAGGTAGACCACAACTAAGAGAGTCAAAATGAGAAAACAAATCCAGAAAATCACCTTCTCTGATTTGACAAGATTTATTTTGCAAATTATGGAGGAAAATAAGTATTTAGTCATTAACAAAAGTTCATATCAATATTTTGTTATATATACTTTGTTGGCAATGACAGAGGTCAAACATTTTCTGTAAGTCTTTATGAGGTTGGCACACACTGTTGGTGGTCTGTTGGCCCATTCCTCCATGCATATCTCCTCTAGAGCAGTGATGTTTTGTGCCTGTCACTGGAAAACATGGACCTTCAAACCCACCAAAGGTTTTCTATGGGGTTGACATCTGGAGACTGGCTAGGCCACTCCAGGACCTCCTTTATTGCCCTGGCAGTGTGTTTGGGATCATTATCATGCTGAAAGACCCATGCACGTTTCATCTTCAATGCCCTTGCTGATGGAAGGAGGCTTGCACTAAAAATCTCACGATACATGGCCTCATTCATTCTTTCATGTACACGGATCAGATGTCCTGGTCCATTTGTAGAGAAACAGCCCCAAAGCATGATGTTGCCACCCCCATGCTTCACAGCAGGTATGGTGTTCTTTTGGATGCAACCCAGCATTCTGTCTCCTCCAAATACGACGAGTTTTGTTTCTACCAAACAGTTCTACTTTGGTTTCATCAGACCATATGACATTCTCCCAATACTCTTCTGGATAATCCAAATGCTCTCTAGCAAACTTCAGACGGGCCTGGACATGTACTGGCTTAAGCAGGGGGACACATCTGGCACTGCAGGATCTGAGTCCCTGTTGGTATAGTGTGTTACTGATGGTAGCCTTTGTTGCGATGGTCCCAGCTCTGTGCAGGTTAATCACTAGGTCCCCCGTGTGGTTCTTGTATTTTTGCTCACCGTTCTTGTGATCATTTTGACCCCACAGGGTGAAATCTTGCGTGGAGCCCCAGATCGAGGGAGATTATCAGTGGTCTTGTATGTCTTCCATTTTCTTATTATTGCTCCCACAGTTGATTTTATCACACCAAGCTGCTTGTTTATTGCAGATTCAGTCTTCCCAACCTCGTGCAGGGCTACAATTTTGCTTCTGGTGTCCTTTGACAGCTCTTTGGTCTTCACCATAATGGAGTTTGGATTGTGACTGAGGTTGTGGACAGGTGTCTTTTATACTAATAACAAGTTCAAACAGGTGCCATTACTACAGGTAATGAGTGGTGGACAAAGGAGCCTTTTAAAGAAGAAGTTACAGGTCTGTGAGAGCCAGAAATCTTGTATGTTTTAGGTGACCAAATACTTATTTTCCACCATAATTTGCAAAATAAATCTTGCCAAATCAGACAAGGAGATTTTCTGGATTTGTTTTCTCATTTTGACTCTCATAGTTGTGGTCTACCTATGATGTCAATAAAGGCCTCTCTCATCTTTTTAAGTGGGAGAACTTGCACAATTGGTGGCTGTCTGGTTGACTAAATACTTTTTTTCCCCACTGTACTTATATATGGTTATTAGATCGCCCCTCAGTAGTCTTTTTTTAAGACTAAATAATCCTAATTTGGCTAATCTCTCTGGGTATTGTAGTTCCCCCATCCTCTCTATTAATTTAGTTTCCCTCCTTTGTACTCGGTCTAGTTTAATTACATCCTTCCTGAGGACCGGTGCCCAAAACTGTACACAGTACTCCATGTGCGGTCTAACCAGAGATTTGCACAGAGGCAGTAAATGCTATCATCATGTGTATACAGACCTCTTTTAATGCACCCATGATCCTGTTTGCCTTGGCAGTCGCTGCCTGGCACTGGCTGCTCCAGGTAAGTTTATCATTAACTAGGATCCCCAAGTCATTCTCCATGTCAGATTAACCCAGTGGTTTCCCGTTCAACATTAGACATAAAGGAGGGCCTTATGCACATTATGTTCAAATTGTCATGCAGTGGTACTGAAAGTCTCATAAATGCTATGCAGTAAGTAAAAAACCTGCCAGAAATTACAAGCAAGATCATCCATACACCCTTGAAATCACCAACTGTAATGCCTCATTCAAATATTGTGAACAAAGTGTAGCTGTGGTATTCCTACACTCATTAACGTTCTGCACACAGTGCAAAGCCTGCCAAAAAAGATAAGCAGGGCCATCCATACAGCTTTGAAGGCACCAACTATAGTCCCTCATTCAAATATTGTAAGCAGAGTGTAGTTGTGTTACTCATACTTTCATAAAAGCTCTGCACACAGTGCAAAGTCTGCCAAAGATTTCAAGTATGGTCATCCACACACTCTTAAAGGCACCAACTCTAGTGCCTCATTCAAATATTATTAAAGTGTAGTTGTAGTACTCATACACTCATAAGTCTCTGCACACAGTGCAAAGACTGACTTAAATTATAAGAAGGGTAATCCATACATCCCTGCAGGCACCAAATTGAGTGGCTTGAGAAAAAATTAAGAATGTGTAGTTGTGGCAGTTCTACATTCATAAAGGCTTTGCACAAAGTGCAAAGCCATGAAAAAATTATTACAAGGGTCATCCAGTCATCCATAGACCCTTGCAGGTAACAACTTGCGAGGTTCATTCAAAAATTTTGAATGTGCATTTGATGTACTCTTACACTCATAAAAACATTGCACGAAGTGCAAAGCCATAAAAAAATGATAATAAAACTAATACAGTAATCCACAGATCTTTGTATGCAACAACTGGCGGGCCTCATTCAAATACTGAAGATTTAAAAACACTTTATGTTTTGCTGTCATGTGGTGGTGTGGAAAACTCAGGGCTAATCCAAGCTTTGTTCAGTTTTATCAGAGTAAGCCTGTTAGCATATTCTGTTGACAGGCAAAATGACTGTCTGTTATGATCCCCTTAGCAGCACTAAAAACCCACTAAGGCAAGATGCTAGTGGCAGGGCAGCACAACACCTCAAAGAGATAAAGGAAGCTCATGCCAGGTGTCCAGCTTTGAGACCCAATAGTTGAAAGTCGCAGAGGAAATAGGGAGTATGCTGGTTTTGTCAGCCAGGTAATGCTTAATCATCTTTTTATAATTTTTCCTCTATTTATTAGAATTGCCGATAACTATCCAGATACATGTCTGCAATTGATGCATTATTGATATATGATGCATTGTAAGGTATAATAAATATTTTCATATTCCGTTTTTTTTTCAGAATGTCTTACAACAACAACAATCACAGTTATAGAAAACTCTGACCTGTAGCATTTATTTCCTTTTGCATGTTGATCGATTTGGATCATGATGCTCACAAAGCAAAATGGTTTCCCTTTCTTCTGTCCTTTTCACCCCAGATATGCGATCAATGGGGGTGCTATGGAAATCAGAGTAGTCCTTTTTCCTAATAAATGCCCTAGGACTATCTAGTCAAAGTGTCTGTCACATATAGCAGTCACCATAATTACTGCTTTTAAGCGACTTTAATAGACTAGTGTATCATGGCGCACTACCCTATTTGTGTGGAACAGCTGTTCCCTTTTACTTTAAATGAATGGAGGGATACATGAATAGCATTCTGTACGAGATTCATGACGTGCTGCCGCTGTCATTTTGGCTGCTATTACATCTATACACGCATGTCAAAGAGTATAGATACTATTGTGCTCAAAAGTTTACATACCCCAGCAGAATTTCTGCAAAGAAGTTGACACAGATGGGTTTGAAAGGCTACTAAAGCTAACATCCTCACCTGTGACCTGTTTGCTTGTAATCAGTGTGTGTGCATAAAAGCTGAGTGAGTTTCTGGGATCCAGACAGACGCTTGCATCTTTCATCTAGCCACTGACATTTCTGGATTGTGATTCATGGGGAAAGCAAAAGAATT
Source organism: Oophaga pumilio (assembly GCA_009801035.1). Lineage (NCBI taxonomy): Eukaryota > Metazoa > Chordata > Amphibia > Anura > Dendrobatidae > Oophaga > Oophaga pumilio. The sequence goes on along the minus strand of VIAB01000878.1, from coordinate 19,753 downwards.
GTCAACGGATCTTCAGGAAAAGGTAATTGAACCTTATAAAACAGGAAAGGGATACAAAAAGATATCCAAGGAAATGATAATGCCAGTCAGCAGCGTTCAAACTGTGATTAACAAGTGGAAAATCAGTGGCACTGTAAAAACAAAACCACAATTGGGCAGACCAACAAAAATTTCATCCACAATTGCCAGAAAAATTGTTCGGGATGCAAAGAAAAACCCACAAATAACATCAGCTCAAACACTGTACTCTCTGAAAACTAGCAGTGTGGCTGTTTCAAGATGCACAATAAGGAGGCACTTGAAGAAAAATTTGCTGCATGGTCGAGTCACCAGAAGAAAGCCATTACTGCGCAAATGCCACAAAGTATCTCGCCTACACTATGCAAAACAGCACAGAAACAAGCGTGAAAACTTCTGCAACAAGGTAATTTGGAGTGATGAGCACAAAACTTAACTTTTTGACCACAACCATAAAAGTTACATTTGGAGAGAGGTCAACAAGGCCTATAATGAAAAGAACACCATTCCTACTGTAAAGTAAGGAGGTAGATCACTGATGTTTTAGGGATGTGTGAGCTACAAAGGCACAGGAAACTTGGTTAAAGTTGAAGGAAAGATGAATACAGCACGTTATCAGCAAATACTGGAGGAAAATTAGCAATCATCAGCCTGGAAGCTGCGCATGGGACATACTTGGACATCCCAACATGACAAGGATCCAAA
>VIAB01000877.1:178230-189008 GCA_009801035.1 Oophaga pumilio | reverse complement strand
ATTGTATATATGGATATTTTTTGCTCTTTGTATTTTTAATAATTTAGTCTTTGTACTATTTTCATATACTCACCATGTATGTATTTGTATATTTGGCCCCTAATTAATAATTTGATTCGATATTTCTATTTGCCAATACTGTGTTGCTTGCCCTTAGTAATTATCTGTTTACATCAGCAAGATCTCGGTGCCCGGTTAACGCATGCGCGGGTCAGGAAGACCTTGTGATTTCCTGCCTCGCTCCCTGTAGTGACATGTAGCGTTTCACGCTTGCATTCCAAGCGCGAGGTACAGGAAGTCACTATTTCTTATGGAGGAATTCCGAGGACCGGCGCATGCGGAGTTACCAGCCGGAGACGCTGACATCAGTATCAGATGAGTACGGGGATATTTAAAGCCGGACAGTTTAGAAAAACACACATGCCCCCTGTTGAGGAAGCCTGTGTGGCGAAACGGTGCTGTCGGGGTAGCTGTGGGCGGTTGTGCCAGGACTCACACATGTGTAAGTAGAGGATTTCCTTGTCTATAATGGCTGGCGTTTTATATGCAGCATACTAACAATGACATCACGTTGTATGAAGTATCTTTGCATTCTGGCCTTTAATGAAATGGTATTCTGTGATTAACTTAATGCACTGGGCACTTTATTGAGTACTATTTACAGAGTACCAGGCATTTTTTGAATGGCATTGTGCTTTTTATAATTATATATGACTAAATGGTCCTTGGCTTATGCTGTACCCATAGTATTTAAGTGTCAATCCCTTGTTCTACTTTTATGGATTTAATGTTCAATAAATTTTTGAAATTTTAATTGATTCTTGATTTACCGTTGCCTCTTTTCTTCTATATATTTATGGTGGGTATGTTTAATGATCAGTTTTTGAAGGTGGTACTTATAAATTTGGGACATTTTTGATATGTATAAGATTGCTATTCTGTTTGCTAACAGATTGTCCATTTTCTTTAGGATAGACCTGAAAGCCAGGAAGACCATCTGGCGGCCCAAAGCATGTGATCTATTTAAACAAGGGATCGTACCAGGATTACAGGATTTGACGGTGGAAAATAAAGATATTTCATGACGATATAAAAAGGCGGTTCGCAAAAAAAAAAAACTGTGGTGGAATAAAACTACTTTGGAAAATTACTTGACCCAGAGCATTGTTCCCAGAGATCTTAGGGTACAGGTGTACCCCTCATTTGAATTGGAGGATCTTGACTTGATTCAAAGGTGGAAAAAGCAGCCATTTCATGTTCATTGGAATTTATTAAGATTATAATTGATAAAAATACGGCCAGTATGAGTATTTTGGATAATGAAATCGATGAGCTTCACAAAATTTTGAGAAAGCAATTAGCTGTAGATAAAATGGAAAATTTTATTAAAGCAATGGAAAAAGATATAGACAAATGGGAGAATAAAATTAGTGAACTTAAGTTGAAAAAATATTTGAGAGATTCTGCTGATTTTGAGACAGATAAGATTTTTAAATGGCAACTTCCAAAGAAAAAAACTGCAGGTGTTGCTGGTAAATCTAACGCCTCTGGACATGATCAGGTGTCCTATGCTGAAAATAGCACTTCATGCAGCGAAGCTGAAAGCACTAGTGATTACCGTATGAATACAAGAACAAGTAATCGTGAAAATAGGAAATACCCCAATATTTTCAATCAGAGAAAAATGAACAGATGTAATAATGATAAGTCCAAGGTAATACATTTGTCAGATTATGTTTTGCCTGATGCACAGATTAGATTGTTGGAAAAAGGTCTGACTTTTTCCCCTTCCTCACATAAAGACAAATTCCAGGTAGTGAAGGATCTACATCTATTTGCAGGTAAAATGATTCTGCAAAAATTACATCATGGAAGTGGTATGGATTCTATGTTCCCTACTATGGTAGAGAAAGAAGCCTTGCAGGATTTGGGGGAACTTATGGAGGAAAATGAGAGTAGCAAGGAGGGTAAGTTTCCCACCCACTTGATAGTAAAATCTAAAATGTTTCCAAGTTTGAACACATGTTCTGCTGTGGAAATTTTCACTAAGATGGTTGTTAAGGAAGTGGAAGGCTTGCCATCAGTTCCTAATTGGAATTCTAATCTGAATGCTGAGGAAAATAAAGAATTGAAAGAATTACAGGCCTTGGAGGGTATAGTCATTAAGCAGTTCGACAAAGGTGGAAACACAGTAATTTGGCCAAATGTAATGTACGAAAGGCAGGCAATGAAAATTTTGAGTAACACTAACTGATATAAAAAATTACAATATAATCCTATGGTGGAATTTCAGCAAGAGTTAGTTTGTATTTTGGAAACTGCATATGAGGAGGGAATCATTCCTAAAAAGATGGTTGACGTGTTTGACATATTACAGCCGAAATTAGCCACTTTTTATTTGCTGCCCAAATTGCATAAGAATTCGTTGGATCCACCTGGTAGGCTGATAGTTCAAGTTTGGGTAGCTTATGATGGTCTCTATGGTAATTGACTATTATTTGCAACCATTAGTTCAAACGTTGCCCTCAAACATTAAGAATACAACCATGATGTTACAGAGACTTGATTCATTGCACTTGGAGGAGGGTGCAATTTTGGTTACAGCTGATGTTGATGCATTGTATTCTTCAATCAGACATGTGGATGGTTTGGCTGCAGTTTCCCACTATCTGTATGAGAGTAACTTGGATCCATCATTGAATGAGTTAATCTTGTCCCTATTAAAATTTGTTCTTGACCATAATGTGTTCATATTTAATAAAGAAATATATTTGCAGCAACAGGGGACTGCAATGGGGGCCTCTTGTGCCCCCTCGTATGCAAATTTATTCATGGGTTAGTGGGAATGAATGATCTTTCAGGTGGATGGAGTCCCGGGAGTTGAAGCCATACATGGCTGAAGACGTTATATTGACAATGTAATCTTTGTTTGGGAAAGTAACACGATGGACTTATTGTCCTTAATGGAGAGATTAAATCAAAATAATTATAACATCAAGTTGACCTTTAACATTGGCAGAAAGTCAAATTTTTGGATTTAAAGATAGAGGCTTTACCGGATGGTAGGTAGGTTACTGATGTTTTCAGGAAACCAAGTACAACTAATACCCTGTTCCATGCCTCATCTGCCCATCATAAGTCAACTATAAATGGAATCCCAACTGGTCAGTTTACTTGAGTTAAAAGAATATGTACCATGAATAAGGATTATGAATGTCAAGTATCTGATTTGGTTCGTCGATTCAGTTATCGAGGATACAGTAATAGGCAGATAAAGAGTGGATTCAGAAAAGCAGAAAAGATCACCAGGGATGAATTGCTCTATGGCAGTAATAGGAAAGACAATAAATCTGCAGTGAATTATGTTAGATTTATAACCGGCTACAATAAGTAATCTCCTGAATTGGTAAAGATTATGCGTAAACACTGGGGAATATTGACCCAGTATTGAGAAAGATATTGCCTAATTATCCAATGATGGTACCAAGACGATCTCAAAGATTTACTGGTGCATATGTGGTATACGCAGGAATGCGAGATGCAATGACGAGCCGGAGATGGAGCAAGCTTGAATTTAACCTTTATATAGGGGTTATACGGATAGCTGGTAAGCTGACAATATTTCTCCTCGCAGGGAAGGTAAACAATAATACACAAATAACTGGGTAAACGACTGCTTGGCAGGTGCCGACGACTATGTGGCCATGATATGGCCGCCTAAAAGTCCTAGAACTATAATGAACAGTTAACGGAGTGTCAGTTATCCTTCTCTGATGTCCAGCAGAGCTGTTGTCCGGAAGGTGTCCGTTTGGTGTCTCAGCCGCTGGGCCCAGCCGATGAGGAGCTGTCGAAGGCTTCTGGCGTTCCTACGCCCAGGTGCGGGAGTGGCACAACAGGCCCCAGAAGAGTTCCCAAGCGTCGGGACCGCCCCTCTTGGAGGCGAGGTGGTGGCAGCCGTGGATCTTGATGTACAGGCCGCAGCCATGGGATGGAGCAGGGCAGTGGCAACCGCAGGTGGCAGCGTACAGGCCGCAGCCGCAGGATGGAGCGGGGCAGTGGTGGCCGCGGGTGGCAGCGTACAGACCGCAGCCACGAGATGGAGCGGGGTAGTGGCGGCTGTGGGTTGCAGCGCTGTGCTTTCTCACTTCGCTCGGTACCGTCCTCTCCTTGAGTTTAGTGAGCCCCCATCTTTCCTCTCTCGAAGCTGCTGGCTCTTTCCTGTTCACCAGTGCCACCCAGACTCCTACTTCCTGCCTCTTGTCTCTCTCCATGTCAAGTGCTCCCTGTTGGTCTCCTGTGCTCTTCTTATAGTCGCCCCGTACCTTCCAGAATAATCTCTGTGTCGTCCTGTAGCTACCTGCCCGGGAACATACCCCCTGGGAACCTAAGTGACAGCCCCCTTGGTTCCGGCCCGGTTACACAGCGGGGACTCTCTCTCCTACATTCCCCCATCCTTTTTGCTCACCAATCCTCGGGCGAGGGTTTGGAATGGTTTGTGTTGCCGTTTCGGTGCTGAAGTTATTTCTGCCACACGAACTGATCTTGTTCATATCGTTCGGGGGGTTTTCCTGCTGTAGACCGCTCGGAGCGTCGTGGTTCAATGGTCGGGGTGGAGTCCTTTGGGGTGGTGGAAGGTGGTTGGGTGACCGGGACCACCAGAGCACTGGACCTGGAAGTGTCCGCTAGTATTACGGGAGGATCCTGGGGTCTGCGGAGAGGCCTCGGCCTGCTCGGGGTCCATGGATATACAGGGCCGTAACAGATTGCGGTGTACTGTCCGGAAGGGGTGGTCCCTTTCTTTTTCAGACTTTATCTCATATACCGGCCCATCTGGACTTACTCGTCGTAGTACTCGGTAGGGACTTTCTTCCCATCGGTGCCCCAATTTGCTTCGGGGGTGCTGATCCCCTTTTCAGAATCCAGTGGGCTGTGATGGGGCTTTCCCAGGGTGTACCAGGTCTTGGAGTTTCGTTTGTACTAGTCAGTGTAGGGTCTGCAGGTGATATCGGTGATTTCGGACCCAAGAGGTGACCCCCTCCCATGGTCGTTCCTATTCTGGGTCCAACTCCACCTCGGTGATTCCTTTGCCTTGCCGACTGAAGAGTAGCGAGCATGGGGTGTAGCCGGTGACTCAATGTACCCGGTTGTTATATACCCAGACCAGTTCGGGGACGTACTTGGGCCAACGGGTTTTCTGGTCGTCTTCCAGGGTACATAACATTTGAATTAGGGTCCAGTTAAACCGTTCTCAGGCCCCGCTCCCCTGCGGATGGTATGGTGTGGTCCGGGATTTGTCAATGCCGTACAGACGATGTAGTTCTTCAATTATTTTCCCCAGGAAGCAGGCCCCCTGATCCGAGTGAATGCGTTGCGGACAGCCATACACTTGGATAAAGTTTTTACAGATAGCGTAAGCGGCCAATTCCGCTGTTTGGTCACTGGTGGGGGGTCACCATAGTAAACTTGGTAAAATGGTCCACAATAACTAGGCAGTGTTCGTATCCCTGGTGGGCCGGACTGATGGTTAAATAATCCACCATTAGCAGCTCGAGGGGTGCTGTTGTTACGATCGTTTGTATAGGGGCTCATTGTTCTGGTGGTTTAGTCAGCTCACATTGGCGGCATGTACGACAAACTTCTTCCACTGCGGTTTGTAACCGGGGATGGAAGGCTATCTGCTGTAGCCACTGGAAAGTCTTTTGTACCCCGAAATGAGCCCCTTTTTCATGAGCTTCCTGCGGTGGGTTCTGCGCGTAAGATTGTTTTCCGGTACAATAGTCCATTTTTGATCACCAGTTTCTCCCATTGGTGGAGCAGTAGTACTGTGTCTCTAGAGAGCATCTTTCTTTGAGCATCATCGGGTAGTTGTTTTATGGCAACCCATCAGCGTAGGGCGCCGATTTCCCCGTCTTGTTGCTGGCATATCCATTCATCCCGGGACTGCTCTAGAAAGTCCCCAGTGGGTCTCACTCAGGACTGTTCTCTTGCCACTGCCGTGGTCTCGGCGGGTTTTGAGAAAAACTATGTCTCTTCCCCTTCTAACTCTTCATCCCGGCTCCGTCATGGGACAGTGTGTCAGATTTGGGACAAGGCATCGGCGTGAATGTTCTCCGCTCCTCTCTTGTAAATAATTTTGTATTTGAACTTGGCCATCCTGGCCACCCACCATTGCTCTAGGGCCCCCAGTTTGGCGTTCTCGAGGTGGGCTAGAGGATTGTAGTCGGTATGTACCACCACCTCGGACCCAGCTAGGTACTCCGTAATCGCTCCGTCATGGCCCACAGAATACCGCCAGGAGCTCGAGCTTGAAGGAGCTGTAGTTGTTGGGATTGCATTCGGAGTTGTGAAGCGACCGGCTGCCATAGGCGATCACCTTCTCTCGGCCGTCATGCATCTGCGACAACAGAGCCCCTAGCCCGTGCAAACTCCTGTCGTTGTGCAGGATAAATGGTTGCGAGAAATCTGCATAGGCCAACACCGGGGCTTCCGAGAGTGCGGTCTTAAGGTCTCAGAAGGTTTCCTCCTGTGGCTCACACCATTGGACCTTACAGTTGTTGGCTCCGGCTGGGGTTTCTTTTACTAGGTCTTGCAGGGCTCCTGTTTGGCTGGTGAAATTTTTCACTACGCGACGGTAATATCCAGCCCGCACATCCTTCACGGTCTCAGGGGTAGGCTACTCCTGTATCACAGCTACCTTCTCCGGAGATGGTCTCACGCTCTCGGCGGAAACGACATGCCCCAGATATTCAATTTGTGCGCAAAACAGGTGGCATTTTTGGGGCTTCACCTTCAACCCGTACTTTTGCAGCCGGCCGAGCACCTGGCCCAGACGATGCAGGTGGTCCTCAAACGTGGCGCCATAGATGATGATGTCGTCCAAGTATATCAGAGTGGCTTCGAAGTTGAGGTCACCCAGGCACCGCTCCATTAGTCGCTGGAAGGTTCCAGGGGCGTTGGCCAGTCCAAATGGCATTTGGTTGAATTCAAACAGTCCCATGGGCAAAATGAAGGTGGTTTTCGCCCATTCCTCGTCCGACATTATTTTTTTTAACTGTGTGTGTGTTCACTTTTTTCTCGTGTGTCTTGTCACTTGCATTTGTCGGATGCGGTTCCCTTATGGATTCCCTTCTGATAGGTCTAGGGGAGTATTTTGTGGCCATCAGGTTCTGCTCCCGCCTGACCCCTGACTCTCCTCTTTCGGGACGAGAGTCGACAGTTGAAGGTTCCCAGCTCTCGCTTGGGTGTCAGCCTGGGCAGAAGCTGGGAACGCGACTGAGGCTCCCTTGGCTTCGGCTGAGGGAGACGACTAAGTCCCTGACCCTTGTTTGGTCCTTCTGGCTCGGAGGGACAGGGAATGGCTTTGGAGACCCTTCTCCTGTTGGAGAGGGTTTTAAGAGACCAGGATCCAAGCGCATTTTTTTGTGGCACCTTTTAGTCACTTTTTTTAGTGCACTCAGCTGGAGAGCACGATCTCGGGCTTTCAATAAGAGAAAAATCTGTTCTTATCAGTTTAATATCTAGGGACCATATATTAAATGGATTTTTAGAACAGGGAGATGGAAAAAGAGCTTGTTCGGGCCACTCCACGCATTGACCCGGTATTGCAGTATTTCTGAGAACAGTGCACTCCTTCTCTGATCCGGTTTCCAAAAACAGATTGAATTGAAATCAATGCAAGTTGTGTTTTCAAAGCATTATTTGAATGCTTTTTCATCTTTTTTTGCTCTATATTCATTTTTTCAGGGTCAAAGTTGCACATTTCAGATGCCAAATGAATTTTGCTTGATTTAACTTGACCAACTCTGCTACATCTTGTGTGTGCATTGTTTTCACCTACTGTATGTATGTAAAGCATTGTATTGTATTCAATATGTAATGTAATCTATCTATCTATCTATCTATCTATCTATCTATCTATCTATCTAGGGTTTTGGTGCTTGGTACAGGTGTGATAAGCTGCAATAAGGTATTTGGCTTTTGTTACATTGCTGCACACACCTCCTTCAAGGCCAGCCCCCTTGCAATCAATACTTATTGTTTTAATTTCAGTATCCCATGTGTAGTTATTCCATACCGACAACATTTCTGACACTATGATTTATTTTGGAAAACATTGTCTCCCTCTTGTGGACCACCGACTTCTTAATTTTGTGTATCTGTATTAAAAAAAAAAAAGAATTGGTCTGGCCTGTTATTATTATTATACATTTTTATAGCATCATTTATTCCATGGTGCTTTACACGTGAAAGGGGTAAATATAGACAAGTACAATAAACATGAGCAATACAAGGTATACACAGGTACAGAAGGAAGAGAGAGGACCTTGCCCACGAGGGCTCACAGTCTACAGGGAATGGGTGAAGATACACTAGGTGAGGGTAGAGTTGGTCGTGTGCTGATTCAATAGACTGTGGATCACTGCAGGTTGTAGGCTTGACGGAAGAGGTGGGTCTTCAGGTTCCTTTTGAAGGTTTCTGTGGTAGGTGAAAGCCTGATGTGTTGGGGTAGAAAGTTCCAGAGTATGGGGGAAGCACAGGAGAAATCTTGTATGCGGTTGTGGGAAGAAGAGATGAGAGGGGAGTAGAGAAGGAGATCTTGAGAGGATCAAAGGTTGCATGTAGGAAAGAAGCAGGAGACCATGTCACAGATGTATGGAGGAGACAGGTTGTGGATGGCTTTGTATGTCATAGTTAGGGTTTTGAACTGGAGCTTCTGGACAATAGGAAGCCAGAGAAGGGTTTGGCAGAGAGGAGAGGCTGGAGAGTAACGGGGAGACAGGTGGATTAGTCTGGCAGCAGAGTGTAGGATGGATTGGAGTGGTGCAAGAGAGTTAGAGGAGAGGCCAGAGAGTAGGAGGTTGCAATAGTTGAGGTGGGAGATGATGAGGGCGTGCACTAGCGTTTTTGCAGTTTCTTGGTCGAGGAATGTACGGATCCGGGAAATATTTTTGTTGGAGTCGGCAGGATGAGGCAAGGGCTTGGATATGTGGCTTGAAAGAGAGGGTAGAGTCGAGGATCACCCCGAGGCACCGAACATGTGGGACTGGGGAAAGTGAGCAGCCATTGACATTGATGGATAGTTCTGGTGGAGGAGTAGAATGAGATGCGGGAAAGATGATGAATTCTGTTTTTTCCATGTTCAGTTTTAGAAAGCGAGCAGAAAAGAAAGCTGAATTAGCGGACAGACATTGTGGGATTTTGGTCAGTAGGGTGGTGATGTCAGGTCCAGATGGGTAGATCTGAGTGTCGTCGGCGTAGAGATGATACTGCAAACCGTGGGATTCTATGAGCTGTCCCAGGCCGAAGGTGTAGATGGAGAAGAGTAGGGGTCCTAGAACTGAGCCTTGGTGAACAACGACAGACAGGGGGTGAGGCGAGGGGGTGGTGTGGGAGAGGGAGACACTGAATGTCCGGTCTGTTAGATAAGACGAGATCCAGGATAGGGCCACATCTGTGATGCCAAGAGATGAGAGAATCTTTAACAGGAGGGAATTGTCCACAGTGTCAAAGGCAGAAGACAGGTCCAGGAGAAGGAGTACAGAGTAGTGTCACTTGCTCTTGGCGGTAAGTAGTCATTGGTGACTTTAGTTAGGGCAGTTTTAGTTGAGCGGTGCCGGCGGAATCCAGATTGTAAGCGGTCAAAGAGGGAGCAGGAGGAGAGGTGGGAGGATAGTTCAAGATGGACATGCTGTAGTTTTGAGGCATAAGGGAGAAGGGATATTGGGCGATCGCTAGACACAGAGGATGGGTCGAGAGAGGGCTTTTTGAGGATGGATGTGATTGAGGCATGTTTGAAGGATGAGGAAAATGCACCATTTGTAAGTGAAAGGTTGAAGAGATGTAGTAGTGTTGGGATGAAGACTGTGGAGAGGTTGGGGATGAGATGGGACGGGAGCGGGTTAAGTGTGCAAATGGTGAGATGTGATCTTGACAGAAGGGTGGAGAGCTGATCTTCTGTCGTGGTGGAGAAGTTGGTTTTGGAAGAACAGGGCAGCGCAGGTAAGGGGAGGGGCATTGGGGGCTGCGGGCCAAAGCTTTCTCTGATGTTATCGATCTTCTGCTTAAAGAAAGAGGCAAAGTCTTCAGCAGAAATGAGAGCAGAGGGAGGAGGTGCTGGAGGATGGAGTAGAGAATTGAAAGTGTTGAAAAGCTGTTTAGGGTTGTGAGACAGGGAGGATATGAGAGATGAGAAATAAGCCTGTTTTGCGGCAGTGAGCATGGACTTGAAGCTGGTGAGGGATTGCTTGTGTGCAGTAAAGTGCTCAGCAGAGCAGGATTTCTTCCATCTTCACTCAGGAACCCTGGAAGCCCATCTTAGTTCTTTGATCAGGTTGGTTAGCCAGGGTTTATAAACCTATGAAATTGTCCACATAGCCAATTGGGGCATCCCCTTAAAAAGCCAAATCACCAAAACAAACTGGATCCTGAAATGATTATAATACTCCAAAAATATCTGGATGTAATAGAACTGTCAAAGTACCATATCAGAGATCCAATAAAACAAGGGGAAAAGACATAATGCAATAGAAATTTTATTGTGCAAAATTATCCAAAAAATACAAAAAATAGGTAATCAGTAGTGATGGGCGAGCACTAAAATGCTCGGGTGCTCGTTGCTCTGGTCGAGCAAATTGGAATACTCGGGTACTCTGACAGAACAACGAGCCCAATGTATGTCTATGGGAAACCCAAGCATTTTTACTGCGGTCCCACACCGGGGGCCCTTTTAAGGTGTAAAAACTTCTGAAAATGATGGAAACACTGCTCAAATGACACGG
>VIAB01000877.1:133817-145768 GCA_009801035.1 Oophaga pumilio | reverse complement strand
ATCTCCCTTCTTTCCTTAGTGCTTGTAGCAGAACATAACATCAACATTTGTTAGCAAAAATGAGAAAGGTAAACCAAGGGAAGGGGGAGGGAGAAAGAGGTTGGGAGTAGTAGTGATAGCACCTTGGGATAGAGTATAGTGAAGCCTTATCACGAAATTGCTGAAAAGAAGGATGGATGGGACCTAAAATTGGTCCAGCACTTCCATACTTTATTAAAGTTGATGGAGCAATGATTTACTCTAGCTGCCAACTCTTCTATGTGAAAAATTTGTTCAGTTTTATAGTAGAGCTACTGAGTAGTGGGCAAAATCAAGGAATTCCAGTTAATAGGTACCTAAGATTTTCCAGCTGCCATAATTAATTGTGCTAGTTTAGAAGCATCCTTATCGTTCTTCCATAGTGGAAGGTTTAAAAAGATATTTTCTGGTTTCAAGGTAACTGGTTTGGCCAGCACATTTTTAATGATTGCGGATACCTCTTCCCAAAAAGGCCGAAGAACCTGACAAGACCTCCAGATATTGATATAGCTTCCATCTAACTCTCCACATCTCCAACAATTTGATGGTGTAGATTGGTGCCAATTATGAATCTGTTTGGGCATAATATACCATCTAGTGATAATTTTAAGCAAATTCTCCTGAATTCGTACACAGTGCGAGGGACCATTGGAGTTCCTATAAATGTGTTTGATTTGCCTTTCAGAAAAGGAAGTCCTATGTCTTTTTCCCAGTGAGATAGATATGCCCGTTTTAGAAGTACATCAATCTTAAGTAGAGAGTGATAGATTGTTGACAGAGTTTTGGTAGGTGTTTTTGTTTTGGAGCATAAGATTTCATAGGGGGTTAAGGGTATGTCAAGATCCACCGGATGATTTCGTTGACATAAGAAATAGGAAAGTTTTCCATGCTGTAGGACTGTAAGGCCTGATAGCCCAGGTAATTTACATATTTTTTGTAGGGGGAGGAGAGTTCCATCCTCAAAAAGTTGCTCGATCGGGATCTGAGCAGCTTGGTGAGATGGGATATCTAACAGGTCAGTGATTCTAGTTAGAGGTGAGAGAGGGGGAGCCAGAGCATCACTCAGCTTTCTCCAAATTTTAATTGTAGCTAGCGTGTGAACATTTTTGCATTTAGTTGGGATTGGGTCATCAGCGTGACACAATAAAATAGATCGTAGGGGAAATGGAGACACTGATTCTTTTATTCTAAGCCATTGTTTATCCACTGAACCCCTGATCCAAAAAACTGTTCTGGCTAAATGTGCAGCCTGGTAATATTTTGCAATTTCCAGTGCCCCCATCCCGCCCATATCCCTTGGTAAAGTGAGTGACTTAGTATTAATACGGAGTTTGCGCTTTTGCCAGATATATTTGAAGAAAATGGAATGTACTTTTGTCAGGAATGATGTGGGTATTTGAATGGGAAGCATGTTAAAAATGTAAATACATTTTGGAAGAATTAGACTTTTTAAGATATTTTTCCTTCCTATCCAAGATAGAAACGTATCTTTCCAAGAACGCATGCAAGCGTTCGTTGAGTCTAATAAGAGTTTGAAATTGAGGTCGAAGAAGTCTCTGTCCGACGCGCTTAATTTGATACCCAAATACTTTAAAAATTTACTTTGCCAAGCAAAAGGAAAATTGATTTTAAGTCTGTCTACAGAACAGTTGGACAAGCCCAGGCTCAACACCTCAAATTTAGTCTCATTCATTTTAAAATTAGAAAGCCTACTATAGTTGTCCAGAATTCCCATTAAAGCAGGTATTCCCTATAGAGGCTTAGATAATACCAGCAATAGGTCATCAGCAAAAGCCGCTGTTTTATAATGACTGCCATGGATTTGTAGGCCTTCCACCTCCGGGCATTGCTGAACAGCTTGTAGGAGAGGCTCCACTGCATTACAAAAAGCAATGTGGACAGCGGGCAACCCTGTCTCATCCCATTAAATATTTGGAATGAGTCCGTGAGGGAGCCATTGAACCTGATCCTTGCCATGGGCACTGTTTACATTCCCATAATTGCGGTTACAAGTGCAGGGGGGAAGCCAAATTTTGATAGGGTCTCATGGAGGAACAACCAGTCTACCTTGTAGAATGCTTTTTCAGCATCTATACTCATTAGCTCTAGTGGTATGTTGCGCAATTTTGCATATTGTATTAGATGCAATATTTTGTAGGTATTATCTTTTCCCTCCCTCCCCTTCACAAACCCAGACTGATTTAAAGAGATTATTAGAGGCAACACAGCTGCTATTCTGTTAGCCATCATTCTCGCATACAATTTTAGATCCGTATTGAGCAGTGAAATTGGCCTGTAACTGCCACACTGCTCCAGGTCTTTCCCTTCTTTATAGATCAGTGAGATCCTGGCTTCCAGAAATTGGCGCGGAGCCTCTTCGCCTCCTTGAAGAGAGTTGCACATATTGAGGAGGTGGGGGAGTAGAGCTTCAGGAAAGGATTAGTAGTAGTATGCTGTAAAGCCGTCTGGCCCAGATGCCTTCCCTTTTGGACAACTCAACAAGGCAAACTGGAGTTCCCCAAGAGTAAATGGTTTAGCGAGTTGTTGTTGCTGGGAAGTGTTTAAGTATCTAAAGGATCTAATGTCTTGACTCCTTTTAGTTTTCTCTTGCTCCGTTTCATTCGGGTGTAAATGATAAAGGGTTTTGTAATAGTGTAAAAAATTCTGCTTCTATCTGAGAGTAGTTCTGGGTTCTGGAGCCAGTTCTGGTTTTGATGGCCTGTATAAATGTGCGCGCCTGTCTCTTCTTGATTAGTGACATGGTTACTTTAGTAGCTTTATCACCATGGACAAATATACGGTTCCTCCATAATGCAAAGAACTTAGCTGACTGTTCTCTAAGGAGGTCTTTCAATTTTTGTCTTTTGGCTGTAATCTCTAGCAGAGTTTGTGGCAGTAATGATTTTTTATATTGGAACTCCATGCTCATTATGTCATGGTGTAATGTGTCTATTTCCTGATTTTTTTTCTATTTAAATAGGACGCGATAGAAATGAGTTCCCCCCTTATCACAGCTTTATGCGCCTCCCATATTATTGAACGCTAGTTGACCTCAACATTGTTAAGTTCAAAATTTGATAAAATAGCTTTATTGACACGTGATTTAATTGTGGGGTTATACAGTAAAGACTCATTTAGTTGCCATGACCTACAGGGGGAAAATTGTTTAGAAAGAAATAGCTCAGTTGTCACATAAGACTTGTCAGAGAAGAGGGAAGGAACAATGTCTGTTTGTTAAATATTGGGCAGCAATGATCTGGGGGCAAATATATAGTCGATTCGATGGTACGAACCATGCGGGTGTGAAAAATATGTGTAATCCTGCTTGATTGGGTGCATGTAAAGCCATAGGTCTACTAGATTTAAGGAGTGGAGTGCAGCTTTAATTCTTGCCAGATCTTTTAATGAAATCGCACTCTTCTTTTTTGTTGTGTCAATAGTTGGTTCAAGAGTTAAATTGAGGTCCCCCCTAAGTGTGCCTTCTCTGAAGTCTCTATTTTTCTTAAACATAGCGAGTAACTATTTTAAGTGTTTTTTGTTTGGTGCATAAAGATTACAGATGGTAACCACGACACCAGCCATTAGACCCTTGAATAGCAAGAAGCGGCCATCAGGATCCGCTAGCACGTTGAGTAGAAGAAAAGGAATGCCCTTAGCTATGGCTATCGAGACTCCCCTTGATTTCACTTGAGGGGAGGTGGCGTGGGACCACCTGTCATAATATGCTTTCCCAAAAGAGGGGAGTTTCTCCGCATTGAAATGTGTTTCTTGAAGGAGTAGTAGGTTATACTCTTTTTTTAAAAATGTGAGAGCATTTGGCCTTTGGGGGACGGGGAGTTGAATCCATTGGTGTTTAGTGTGATTATTTTAAATACCTTTTGGTTGTTAGCCATTTGGAAGTACAGATCCTGTCCAATTTGTACAGCGGTAGAGATTATCCCAAGGTGTCTGATATGGGAGAAAAGAGAAAGAAGGAGGAAGAGCAAAGTGGGGGGTATCAAATGGGGAAAGGTTAGATAGCAGAGACATCATATTACAAGTCAACTCAATATGACGCATAACTAGGTATAACATATCAACAAGTATTGGGCTAGTAGAGCCTAGTGCTGCCAGCCAGCAGGGAAGGCAATTTTAACCTCCATTATCATATTAGTAATTAACTAAAACATTATTTTTTTAACTAACATATAAATTTCACATAAATGGTTTGCGGAGTCTTCTTCTGCTAAACAGTCTCACAGTAGAATTCAAATTTTTGGCCAAAATATTGGCCAGGTTGTCTTGGATTCCTTTCACCAGTTCAAGTAATTTTGTCACCGGCGTGGGAATCTTCTTCAGGTGTCTGGTTCTTTAGAAGGGGTTGATCTTAACACTTACTTAACAATATTTAAAGCATTGCATAAGTCTCGGATGTCTGCCGAGGACCTAGCTTGGTACCTTTTATCTTCAGAAATTATTTGGCTCCCAAAAGGAAAGAGCCAACGGTACTGTAATTTTTTCTCGAGCACCGCTTTTGTGAATAGTTTAAGTAGTTTCTGTTTCCTCAGAGTGATTGTCGAAAGATCCTGAAAAAACTTGAGTTGCATTCCTTCGTATTTGATGTCTTCCGCTTCTCGAGCACGTTTTAACACCAAGTCTTTAGTGCCAAAGTCCAAGAATCTGCATAGTACATCCCGTGGTGGGTCACCCTGATTAAGCTTGGGGCATAGTGCTCTATGGATTCTTATTATTTCGATACCTTGTGGGTCCTGTTCCAATTGGAGGTAACAAAATATCTCAATTGCAGCATTATTTAAAGCCTCAGACGCTACAGACTCTGGTAGCCCTTTTATCTGTATGTTATTCCTACGCTCTCGTTTTTCATGGTCCTCTAGCGTGGAGTGGACAAGGTGTAATTGCTCCTCTTGTATTTTAAGGCATGATAAGAGAGCATTAGAGTGTTCCGCGTAGGTGGATTGGGTGCTTTCCAGCGTTTCAAGTCTATGACCTTGTTGAGAGATTTCTTGTTTAATGTCTACTAATTCTTTTCCAATGGGTTCTAATGCCTTGGATAAAATTATTTTAATGAAAGAGTGTATCACTGGTTGTTCCTTGCAGTTGGAACCCATATCAGAGTCACTCTCCATATCTGAGTCTGTTTCACCCTCTTGTGCTGAGTTAGATGGACAGGATATTTTGTTAGCACTCGCGGTTAAAGGGTGTTTTTTTAGGTATTTGTCAAGATCTGACTGGGTAGCTAGGTTAGCCGTTTTGGTTGATCTGGGCGCTTTAACTCCCGATTTAACCATTATTAGAAATGTTGGGCTGAGTTATAATAGCTTCTTGTACCTTGCCTGACTAGCAGGTTGACTTACTGATATATCATTTTACAAGAGTTCTGTTGTAGGTTACGAGAAATTTAGCTTTAACTTAGGAAGTAGAAATTAAGATTGCAATGGAGGTAGAGAATGTACTTCTAGTAATATTCAGGGTGAACAGATCCTTCTAATAGCCACTAGATGTCAGTATAATACCAAAGAACCATTCCAATGCAAACCTTATTCTTGTATGTATATTTTAGTTATTCTCAGAGCTTCTCTGTAGGCTCCCCTAGATATTAAGAGTGGGGGTCGGCCGACTGTTCAATAATCTGAGGTGTACGGATAACGGAGTGTGCACTAGGTGCCAAAAGAGTCCCTTTGCCACGCAGCAGAAACTTGAGAGTGTCCAACTGAGTAGTTTTTATATATCAACAGAGGAACTGGGACATCTCTGGCCCACACTGGGATTCACCAGGTATTTCAATTGCTGGGCCTCTTTTACACAAGAGTGCTAGGTAGCAGATATGGCCGGGGGGCTGCCCTGTGCTTTCCTTGTGCACCGGGCACTTCTGTCTTCCCCTGTGCTATAGCACGTTGTTTAAAATGGCGCCCGCTGTGGCGGGAAACAAGCAGGCCTGGCTGCCGCAAGCCCAGGACCCACTCTGAGGAGATAGTTCCTCAGCGCTGACTGGGGGAGAGAGCGCGGGTGGAGGCAGCCGCCCATCACCCCAGCAAGTCGACTCGGCAAAACACCACACAGCAGGAGTTCCCCTGACTGTCCGCAGGAGCAGGTGAGAGGGAGATGGCGCCTCTGGCTGATGGGGGAGAGGTACCGCTGCACTTATCTTGTCAGGGCTCGGGAATCGGTGTGGGACCGAACAATTTGGGCAGTAAAGAGGGTAGGGAGGAAAGCCCGGATCACTGTCCAATGGTACCTTTATTAAGCTAGCTCCTTGTTGCGGTCCGCCGTCCTCTGCAGCCTTCAAAAATGGTGCTTGTCCACTCCCAGCAGCGTCTCACCTCATATCCAGCTATCACATCAGGGGCAGTTAGGGACCTACTGCGCTCTAGTTTTGTCTCCCAGGCGTGTCAAATGGGGTCAGGTCGGCTCAGGGGGTCGTTGTGTAGCATGGAGCCCACTAGATTTTTATAATTCCTCCAGATTGTGTTGGAGCTGTCAGCTCCCATGTCTTGTCTCCTGTGTAGTCAGGCCACGTCCCCCAATACAACACAATTCAATGCCTAGGGAACTATTACAAACAGCATGGAATGGCAAAGGCAAAATTAAATAATAAAAATTTAAACAATAGGGAATAAACTATTACAACAAAAGGAAGGGAACAGTGTATTTAGGAAAAACACAATTAAAATACATAAGCAACATAGAGGATGAATACATACCGTAAAGTACGTAAAAGGCGCTCCTCGGAAAGACACTTGCACATCTTGGTGTCTTTGAAGATGATCCCAGGGCACACAGTCTCCAGAAGAATGTCAAATGTTGGCACGCTCATCCGACAACACTGATAGAACTTGTCAGGATGGTTGCATAGAGAAGCATACAGACGGTGGAAATGCCCTTTAGTCAGACGTCGCCTCAAAAGCGGATGTACCCACATTCGTCTCTGCCTCCTCTGATCCACAATCACTGGGTAAGGCTCCTCAAAATGTCAGGACAAAACCCAGTGTAAAAGAACCCGCTCAGTAGTGTTTAAAGTAAGCCTGTCTGACATGTTTGACACAAAGCAACAATACCACAACGCAAGCACGAAATCTAATGCAAAGATTGGAGGGTGGCACCTGTTGTTGAGCCAATAAATAGAGTCCTTGATTAGGTTTATAATTCATTTCAGGCCATGGATCCATTATATGTTCATTTTGCAAGTCTGCGATAAAATCACAGCATACGCATGACATACGGATGTCATGAAATCGCATCATCGCTTTTGCAAACGGATTACATACGGATCACCATACGGAGAACATTAGTGCGATTCTCGGCCGAGAGAATCGGACTGATTTTTCATATGGCAAGTGTGACTCCGGCCTTAAACAGACAATGGGAGAAACATTTTTGACAGTACTTGCAATAAAACCACAATCAATAATTATTTTTTTTTTAAAATAGGTGAAGATTACACTACACACCAAAAAAAATATATATCAGATTGTGTTTTTCGCTCTCTCATGTAATTGACATGTATAGTTTTAGATTTTCAATTCCAAGAAAATATTTCTGAATCAAGGTGCCTTTAGAATTTTTTACAATTTTTTTTATTGCCTTCACGAATTGAAAAAAAAGGGATGTAAAAGATAATTGTTTAACAAACTTACATTCGGAGCCCCCGTGTGTTTAAAAGAAATTAGAGCTCCTCATAATACGGACATTTTTTGGGCTTTAGGAGAAGACCCACTTCGTTCCTGGTCTTGTACTTTTTTTTTAAAATGATCCCTCACTGATCTCCACCTTGTTCTCACATCTTTCACTAAAATGTTACAATTAAAAAACATTGTTAATTGTTTTTCATTTACAAGTTTTACTTTGTGTATGCATCACAATTTACTTACTTATTTCCTTTTTTCTTTCTGGGACCATTCCAGGACTGTCGGGGTATAAGTCTTCCACTACTTTGTCCCAGTCATCATCCCGTTTCATTCTGTTGTGATAATCATCACATGTTTGATCCCATAAGATGGGTCTGTTATGAACCTAGAGTGATCAAAATTCTACTGTTATTTCATTGTTTATTATGACAAAGAAAATTTGTATTTATTTAAAAAAATTAACATAGAAATATTAAAAATTGAAAAAATATGTTGAGAAAAATGTAATATGTAAAATGTAAAATATGTAATATTTTTAAAACATCAACTACATTACCAGCAATAACAATCATTGCACATTAATGGTCATCCTCTCGTATGATGCCATCCTTTCTTTGGCTCACAAAGCTTTTTGGATCGTTTTCCTGTTAAAAAATAAATGAACGCGTTGCACTTATTGTCATGTGTTTTTTAAATTGACTTTAGGGATCTGTGATACAGTTGCTTGCAAACGCATTACACCAAAGTATGTGTAATATTTTACTACAACATTGCTAAGTGTCAGGTACATATTTAGAACACAAAAAATAATTTGTGTTAAGGAATTATGTGGAGTCATTACAATTCAGTTAATGACATTAATTTAGTGATGTCATACATAATGTGTCATATCTGTTTCTTTGATTCACTCCTTTATGTATGATGCCCTTTTTTTTTTTGCAGTGAATAACTGACTTATAAAAACACACTGTGATCTGTAAATGAAGCCAAATTAGGCTATACAAAGTTGTAACTTAACATTGATGAATAAAAATACCCAGTGTAGTTTTCCTTTCTTTTATGTTATGAGGTTTGCTTCACCATAATCATCCCCACCCCCGCCAAAAATAACAGGGTATGAATATTATTTTGAATTAATGATGCAAACCTTAAAAAGAGAATTCAAATGAAATTTTAGATTAAACATATCATGAAAAATGCAAAGGGGTGTTTTAATTTTTTTAAAATTCTAAATAGGTTAATACCCCCAAATGGGGTCCCCCTATTTTTGTTAACCAGCCAGAGAGAAGCAAACTACTGGGACTGGTATTTCAGGCTGGTAAGGATCCAATATCCATGAAAATTACCAGCCAGATAGTACCAGGCGGCAGCAGTCTGCTTACCTTGGATGGTTAGCAAAAATAGGGAGATCCCCTCCAAAAATAATTTTGTGGGGTCCCCCTATTTTTGTTAACCAGCCAAGGAAAAAGCAGACTGCTGCGGCCTGGCATTCTCAGGCTGGGGAAGGCACATGGATTTTGGCCCTCACCAGCCTAAAAATAGCAGCCCACAGCAGCCCCACAATTGGCGCATCCAAAGATGCGCCAATTGTGGCACTTTACCAGGCTCTTCCCACTTGCCCTGTAGCGGTGGCAAGTGGGGTTCAAATCTGTGTATTGACCGGTGACATCAAGCCCATGGCTTAGTAATGGAGAAGTGTCTATAAGACACCAATCCATTACTAATCCTATAGTTACATGGTAAAGAAACAGCCAGAATAAAGTCCTTTAATATTCCTAATTAAACCATACTTACTGAACACCTATTTCATGTGAAGCCCTCGATTTCCTGTAAGAGAAACAAAATAAAAAAGCAACAATATACCATACATGTCCGCCGAGAAGATATCCATACTGTCTCACGACGACTCCAGCTCTGCTACATCTGGATGCCTTTGGCTGAACAGTGGCATGATACCACCATCCAGCCTGACATCCAGATACAGCGGAGCTGATGAGTGGAGGAGATAACAAGTTCCCTGGCAGTCACACGCACTGTAGTTCTCACGGTCAGAATATCGGGTTATCTCCGGTCACTTGTCAAGTTTCGCTCAGCTGACCGTGAGTATTTCTGACCTCTTTTACATACACCTCTCAAATTCACTGACCTTTCTCTGCTTCCAGCCACTTCTTCCTGTGTCAGGTAGTTCCGGATGTGACACAAGATTCATGTTAATTAGTACACATGCGTAGTAAGCTGCGTTTTCGCACTTAATACACATGTAACTATGAAGATAAAGCGTTTTACCGCCTGCAATTATAGTCTATGGGAAATTTATGCTGCGGAGACTGAGCGTCTCCACAACATAAATAGACATGCTGCGGTCTGGACTGTGTCTTTGAACACATCCACTTTGCTGTAACATCTGGCCGCTGCGGATTGGATGCTGCTTGTGGTCCCTATAAACATTTCTTCTCTATTCTCTTCTCCTTCTTGTTATTTAGTTTAACAGGTTGTCAATTGTCTTTTGCAAACTACTGTTGATACTGTGTGGAGTTGTTTATTTTCATGTAACTAAACAATTCTCTATTTCAGTAGCTAATATGCCATATGGTGTGTTTGTTTAAACCTTTTGATATAGTTGTTTTTGTTGTGTATCAAAAAAACAATAAAAATTTTGAATAAGAAAACATACAACTTTGCCCTTTACCTCTCCAAACTTACTTCAACACCCTCATCACCTCACTTTCAACAATGCTAAATTTATCTTTGACAATTTTCACTTTTTCCTAAATCCAAAAGTGCAGGCCCCCACCACCGACCTCAGCACTGACAATCTGGCCAATTATTTCAAAGAAAAATTTGACCATATTTAACAGGAAATTTTCTCCCAATTCCCTTATATCATGTATTCTCTTCCGTCCCGCAATGAATCTAGCTCACTTTCTATCTTTGAACTGATCACGGAAGAAGTGACTAGGCTCCTTGCATCTTCTATAACCCTATAACCTTCTCCAGTGACCCTATTCCCTCTCGTCTCCTTCAGTCCCTTTCCTCAGCTGTCACCACTCACCTAACTAAAATATTTAATCTCTCTATCTCATCTGGTATCTTTCCCTCATTTAAACACGCCAGCATACACCCATTACTTAAAAAAGTATCCCTCAAACAGATCTGCGCTGTTAGCTACAGACCTGTCTCTAATAGCAATGGGCAAACTCCTTGATGTTCAGTTCCAGTGGGTTCGGCCGAGCAGTTAAAAAAAAGTTTGGCTTGGGTACCAGAAATCGAATCTGAACCCCATGGGGGGCCCGAACATCCAGTGTCTGCCATGCTGTCATGTGCATGACAGCGTGGCAAACACTGCCTCTGATCTGTAAGATTATTACTGCAGGATAGACAACGTGAACCCGCAGCGGTAAACGGAAGTATAAAGTTTACTTCCGGTCACAGGCTTCGGCTGATGGGACTACTACTTCCATCAGCCTACACCTGCTGCCACTAATAACAGCGAGAGCAGGCGGTGGCTGAAGGGAGTATTCATCAGCTGACAACTGCGCTATAAATAAATAACCCTCAGCTGTCAGCTTTAGCAAGGATTGTTATCAAGAATAGAGGGGTTCCTATTAGATGTGTCAATTCTGGTGCTTTGCCTGACTCTTCCCACTTGCCCTGTTGCGGTGACAAGTGGGGTTGATGTCACCTTTGTATTGTCCGGTGACATCAAGCCCATGGCTTAGTAATGGAGAGGCATGTATAAGACAGCTGCAGATGACAGCTTGAGATGCACCCAATGTTGGGGGGCCGAATCCAAATAGTAACACAGACTTCCTGGTGAAGACCGTACCTGAACAGTAGGTGTTCAGTACAGACCCCGAACTTTACTGCTTGGGTTCGCCCATCCCTAGCCTCTAATTTTCCCTTCACCGCCAAACTCCTGGTCCACTCCAGTCTAATCCGCTATTTCTCAGATCACTCTCTTCTTGACCCATTACAATCTGGTTTCCACTGCTTACACTCTACTGAAACTGTCCGTACTAAAGTATCTAATGACTAGGGCATCATAGATGCCGATACAGTTAAAAGAAATAATGGAGGAAAGGGCGTCAGATGATGCTCCCCCCATCATTCCCCTCTGCCTCTGACACAGCGGGTGCGCGATGACATCACTTCATCGCTCACCATGCTATGTGCCGAGAAGACAGTGCAGCTGCTGAGACCTGAGCAGAGTCGGGATCAGTGAGGGAACGAGGAGGAAAGGTGAGTATTGTGGGTTTTTTTTTAGAAATATCAGTGAATGAGTACTGGTGGCCATAATACTGTAGGATT
>VIAB01000877.1:40693-57895 GCA_009801035.1 Oophaga pumilio | reverse complement strand
TGGAATAAATGGCGCTATAAAAATGTATAATAATAACAATAATCAATGCGAACTGTGGCAAGAAAGGTAGCTGTGTCTGTCAGTACAGTGTTCAGCGCATGGAGCAGATACCAGGAGATAGGACAGTAGACACCAGGAGACGTGGAGAGGGCCGTAGGAGGGCAACAACCCAGCAGCAGGACTGCTACATCCTCCCCTGTGCTAGGAGAAAAAGGAGGAGCAGTGCCAGATCCCTGCAAAATGACCTCCAGCAGGCCACTAACATCCACATGTCTGCTCAAACTGTCAGAAACAGACTCATGAGGGTGGTATGAGGTCCTGACGTCCACAAGTGGGTGTTGAGCTGACAGCCCAACACCATGCAGGGCAATTGGCATTCGCCAAAGAACACCAAGATTGGCAGATTTGACGTTGGTGTCTTGTGCTTTTCACGGATGTGAGCAGGTTCACACTGAGCACATATGACATATGTGACAGAGTCTGGAGACGCCGTGAAAAGCATTCTGCTGCCTGCAATGGTGTTTGGGAGGCATTTCTTTGGAGCAAACAATGTGAAAATTTCTCCAGCGTGGTTAGGAAATAAAACTTCATGTTTATTGTAGAAACATTAACATGACATGTAGGGGATACACTTGAAAGCCCAGGATAGCTAGCGACCGATGCGTTTCGACTGTGAAGTCTTAATCATGCATTTCTTTGGAGGGCTCCCAGCCCTCCACGAGCTAGCCAGCGGAACCCTGACTACTATTTGGTACCGGGATGAGATCCTCAGACCTATTGCTAGCCCAAATGCAGGTGCAGTGGGCCCTGGGTTCCTTCTGATGCATGACAATGCTAGACCTCATGTGGCTGAAGTGTGTCAGCAGTTCCTGCTTTATGAAGGCATTGATGCTATGGACTGGACTGCCTGTGTCCCAGACCTGAATCCAATCGTGCACATCTGGAACATCTTGTCTCGTACCATCCGCCAACATCACGTTGCACCACAAACTATACAGAACTTGACTGATGCTTTTATCGAGGTCTGGGAGGAGATCCCTCAGGAGAACATCCACCGTCTCATCAGGAGCATGCCCAGGAGCTGTAGGGTGGTTATACAGGCACGTAGAGGCCAGACACACAACTGAGCATCACTTCTTTGTCTTGAGGCATTTCCACTGAAAAGGGATCCGGCTGTAATTTGATTTTCCCCTTTTTTGAGTGTCTTTCCAAATCCAGACCTCCATGGGATATTAATTTTGATTTACAATGATCATTTTTATGTCTTATTGTTCTCAACGCATTCCACTTTGTATTGAATAAAGATCTGCAACTGTAATATTTCATTCAGTGATATCTAGGATGTGGAATTTTTGTGTTACCTTTATTCTTTTGAGCAGTATATATCGGTTCTATGTATATACACTTGAAACTAGAAGTTTACAAACACTATATAAAAAGACACATATGCATGTTTTTCTCAATATCTGACATGAAATTAGAATAAACCTTTCCTGTTTAGGTCAATTAGGATTACCATAATTTTTAATATTTGCCAAATGTCCGAATAATGAGAGAGATAATGTTTTAAGGCATTTATATCACTGCAAAGTCAAAATTTTACATACACTAAGATTACTATGCCTTTAAACTGTTCTGGACTGCCCATATAATGATGTCATGTGTTTGGAAGATTCTGACAGTTTTTTTGGCAACATCTGAGTTAATTACACACACCTGTGGATGTATTTTAATGCACACCTGAAACACACTGCTTATTTGTGTAGCATGGGAAAGTCCAAAGAAATCAGCTAAGATATCAGGAAGAGAATTGTGGACTTGCACAAGTCTGGCTCATCCTTGGGTACAATTTCAAGATACCTGAAGGAGCCTTATTTATCTGTACAAACAATTATACGCAAGTACAAACAAGATGGGAATGTTCAGCCATCATACCATTCAGGAAGGAGACTGGTTCTGTGTCCCAGAAATGAATGTGCTTTGGTCCGACATGTGCATATCAAGCCATGGACAAAAGCAAAAGACTTTGTGAAGATTATGGTGGAAGCTGGTAAGATTGTGTCGATATCCACAGTGAAACGAGTACTGTATCAACATGGCCTGAAAGGCCACTCTGCCAGGAAGAAGCCATTACACCAAAATAAACATAAAAAAGCCAGATTAATGTTTGTAAATGCACACAGGAACAAAGACCTCAATTTTTGGAGACATGTCCTGTGGTCTGATAAAACTGAAAGTGAATTTTTTGGGCATAATGACCATCGATGCGCTTGGAGGAAAAAGGGAGAAGCTTGAAAGCCTAAAAACACCATTCCAAGTGTGAAACACAGGGGTGGCAACATCATTTTGGTGGGTTGTTTTGCTGCAGGAGGGACTGGTGCACTTCACAACATAGATGGCATCGTGAGAAAAGAAGATTATGTGGCAACACTGAAGCAACATCTCAAGATATCAGCCAGGAAGTTAAAGCTTGGGCAGAAATGGGTCTTCCAAATGAAAAGTGGCTTAAGGATAACAAATTCAATGTTTGGGAGTGGCCATAACAAAGCCATGATCTCAGTCCTTTTGAAAATGTATGGGTAAAGCTGAAAATGCAGGTGCAAGCAAGGCGACCTATAAACTTGGATCAGTTACACTAGTTTTGTCAGGAGGAATGGTCCCAAATTCCAACCTACTATTATGAGAAGCTTGTGGAAGGATATCCCAAAAGTTTGACCCAAGTCATTCAGTTTAAGGGCAACATTACCAAATACTAATGAAATGTATTTAAACTTTTGACTTTGCAGTAAGTAATAAAAAATACCTTAACACATTCTCTTTCTCTCATTATTCTAGCATTTGGCAAATTTTAATAATTATGGTAATCCTAATTGACCTAAAACAGGAATGGTTTATTCTGATTTCATGTCAGATATTGAGAAAAACATGCATATGTGTCTTTTTATACAGAAAGAAGGAAAGAAAAGGTGCTTTTGTCCACACTTTTTATCTGATCTAATATTGGAAATATCTGAAGTGCTGAGATAAGAAGAAACTGTTCACACTGCCGTCCAGCCTGTCTTTCTGATCTAATACTGGAGATACCAAGGATTCTGAGGTAAGAAAAGACTGCTTACACTTCTGTCCATCATGCCTTTCTGATCTAATAACTCCATATTAGAAATGGGCGAACCCGAACAGTAAAATTGGGGTTCGTACCTAACACCTACGGTTCGGGCAAGGACCACAAACACCGACTTCGGAAGTCCGTGTTACTGTTCGGCTTCGGCACTCCGTACTTCGGGTGGTTCCCACACTGTCATCTGCATGACAGCATGAGAAACACCGGTGGCTCTGATCGGCGGTAAGATTATTACCAGCGGTCAGAGAGCTGTGTTGTCTGCTGATGGGAAAGTACTACTCTCATCAGCCTACGCCTGCTGTCATTGATAACAGTGAGAGCAGGCTGCGGCTGATGGGAGCATTCATCAACTGGCGCCTGCGCTATAAATAAATAAATTAATCAAAAAGAGTGCGGTCTCTTCTATTTTTGATAACCAGCATGGCAAAACTCATAGCTGCAGGCTGCAACCTTCAGCAGTGAGCTTTATCATGGTTGGTTATAAGGTATAGAAGGGTCCCCACCCCATGTATTTTAATTATTTAAATAAATATTTTAAAAAGTCATTGGGTCCACCATTTTTGACAACCAGCCAAGCTAAAGATAGCTGGGGGCTGGGGGATTCTCAGGCTGGTAAGGGGCCATGGATAGTGCCCCCAGCCTAAAAATAGCATCATGCAGCCACCCCAGAAAAGGTGCATCTATTAGATGCCCCAATTATGGCGCTTTGCCCAGCTCTTTACACTTGCCATGTGGTGGTAGCAAGTAGAGTTAATATTTGGTAGTTGATGTCACATTTGTATTGTCAGGTGACATCAAGCCCACTGATTAGTAATAGGGAGGCATCTACAAGACACCTATCCATTACTAACCTCATAGTCAGATTTTACATAAACACACAGCCAAAATAAAGGCTTTTATTTGAAATAAAAATACACAGTTTTTACTTTTTTATTAAAAAAAAACAAAGTTATACTCACTTGATGTCCATTCCATTGAAGCCCTCGTACACTGTAAAAAAATAGACAATAATAACCAATAATAGTCACTTAACACCCATTCCATTGAAGCCCTGATCTCCTGTAAACACAAAAAAATAAGATATAACAATATCACTCACCTGTTCGACATACTGTCGCATGCCATAATCCGTGTCAGTGATAAGAGGTTTTCAGCTGAAGACGACAAGACAATGAGCTGCTGCGAGTGCAGTGTCAGTGACTAGCGATGAGATCATCGAGGTTATCGCAGGTCACTGAGGCTGCATTCCCTGCTCCCTTCAGTGTGAGCCAGGCTGATGAACTGTGGTGACCTCAGTGAGATCACCGCTAGTACCGTGAGAAAAAGTTTCATGGTGCAGTGCTGAGCTTAGTGATTTCACCGAAGTTCACAGTGAGTAATTTCTTATGGTCACCGCTAGTCACTGATGTCGAATTCGCAGCAGCTCAATCTTTCGTTGTCTCCAGCCTGGACGGTCATATCTGGGCACCGTCCAGGTTGAAAACCACTTATCGCAGACCTGGATTATGGCGTGGGACAGTATGTTGGACAGCTGAGGGATATGATTGTTTTTTATTTTTTTACAGGAGACCAGGGCTTCAATGGAATGGGCGTTAGGTGGGTATGATTGTTGTTTGTTATTTTCTGTTTTGTTTTTTTTTTACAGAGGATGAGGGCTTCAATAAAATGGGCGTAAAGTAAGTATAACTTTGTTTTTGATTTTTAAATAAAAATGTAAAGCTGTGTGTATTTTTATTTCAAATAAAAGACTTTATTC
The DNA here is from genome assembly GCA_009801035.1 of Oophaga pumilio. Taxonomy (NCBI): domain Eukaryota; kingdom Metazoa; phylum Chordata; class Amphibia; order Anura; family Dendrobatidae; genus Oophaga; species Oophaga pumilio. The sequence continues at coordinate 53,018 of VIAB01000877.1, read as the reverse complement.
TGGCTGTGTGCTTATTTACAAACTGACTATGGGGTTAGTAATGGATAGGTGTCTTATAGACGCCTCTCCATTATCAATCCACGGGTTTGATGTCACCTGACAATACAAATGTGACATCAACCCCAGAAATATTAACCCCACTTTTCACCCCAAGGCAAGTGGAGGAGCTGAGCAAAGTGCCAGAATTGGCGTATCTAATAGATGTGCGTTTTTTGAGGCAGCTGGGGGCTTCTATTTTTAGACCTGGGGGCAAATATCCTTGACCCCTTCCCAGCCTGAGAATACCAGCCCTCAGCTGTCTTCTTTAGCTTGGCTAGTCAAAAATGGGGGGGACCCCACGACTTTTTTTATTATTACTTATTTAAATAATTTATAAAAAATGGCATGGGGACACCTCTAATCTTGATAACCAACCATGATATAGCTGACAGCTGAGGGCTGCAGCCCGCACCTGTCAGTTTTATCATGCTGGTTATCAAAAATAGAGGGGATCCAACGCCGTTTTTTAAATTTATTTATTGATATCGCAGGTGCTGGCTGATGAATACTCCCATCAGCCACGCCTGCTCTTGCTGTTTTCAACAATTTAAGAAACACAACTAAAACTTAAATTATGAAATAAAAATTTATAATGTCATCTTATTTACTGAATATTCTCCGAAGAAATAGTCATGCCACATTATGAAAATATTACCCAGCAGTTTACTATCATTTGTGCCATCATGTAATTTTGCATCAAAAAATACAAGTTAAAAAAAGTTTACAATTTGCAGATTTATCTCAAGTTAACTATTACAATGTATATTTGCAAATTCAATTACATATCCATACAAATAAATATACAAAACATAACCATGATCCGAATGCTGGTAAGTATTCATCTACGCATTGACAAATGTTCTAAATAAGGGAATATGGCGATCAAATGTAGTACTGTTCACCTCTTCTTTATCTCAATAAAAAAGCATATATCCCCCAAATGTGATAGAAGACACCTTTAAAGGGAGTCAGTCTGTCAACACAAAATGACTGTTCAAACTAAGTACAGGTGCTTGGTGTACTCTTAGCATGGTCAAACATTTAATTTAAGGGCACCTTGCCACCTACTTGATTTTCCTCTATCTCCATCCCCCATCCCTCTTCCACAATTGACAGCTCCGGTTTTATAGAGCCAGAGAAGGGAGGAGATAAATGGAAAACAAGCAGGAGACAAGGTGCACTTAAATGTTTGGCCACTTCTAGGGTGATTAAATGTTTGGCCACTTCTAGGGTGCACCAAGCACCTGTACTTGGTTTTAACAGTCATTCTATGCAGACAAACTGCCTTTGAGTTGGTATTTAAATTTTAAAAGAATATCTAAATATATTTTAGTATATCCACTATACATTAGCTCGCACCAAACAGGGGGAGGCATCCAATGATGGACTCTGTTCGTCATTGAACGTTAAGGGGTTAAACTTATGAAGAGATGAAATTTAACTTGCACGTTTAAAAGCAATATATCTTTCTTTTCTTGCAAAATACTCATCAGTTTAAGTAATTTGGTAGCTGCAAAGTCAAAACTCTTGGTTCAGCCATTTGGGATACCTCAAGTACCGTATTTTTCAGACTATAAGACGCACCGGACTATTTGAAGCAAAAAATGTGGTAAAATATTTAATAACATAAATAACATACTATTATATGTGGTGTTATTATATATAATAGTATGTTATTATGTTGGAAGCTACGGGTAGGAGATGGTGCTGCGGGACCAGTGTGGTGTCTGTAAAATACTATGTGAAGACGCTGGAGGGGGAGTATAAGAATGGGGGCACCGGGCTTATATTTAAAGCACCACTCTAGCACTTAAAAATAACACTGGAGTGCTGCTTTAAGATCCCATGGGAGAACTATAACTCCCAGCAAGTCCTGCAGATCCTATGGCATGCTGGGAGTTATAGTCCACCTCAGGAGTGGCAGAGTACTTTTTTATGTGCTTTAATTACTAACCTTTTAATTAATTATTTGTTGTACAGGCAGTGCTCAGTGCAGGTCCTTCAGCCAGTCAGCCACACTGTGGTGAGGTAATGGACATTCACATGACCTCACCACAGATCATGTAAGAGGAATCCGCACTGTTTCTAGTGCGGTGTCTGTAGGACCTGTGATGACATCATGAAGAGGCAGGGCTTTGTGCGGTCATGTGATGCTCCAGCCCGCCCTCTTCATGATGTCATCACAGGTCTTCCACAGGAGCATTCAGCATGGCATCAGCACAGGCCCCAGGCTGTCAGGTATGCGAGGATCCAATGTGGCACTCTACTCCTGCCTCTTCTTCTTCAGACACAGATCTCCCCAGCTGCTGCAGAAATCTAGCGCTGGGGAAACCATGTGAGTCCGCTGTTTAAGTGAAGGAATATTCATTTGCTGCTCCCCACCCACTGCTCAGCGCTGACTGTTGGGCAGGGAAGTGGCTAATGAATATTCACTTCACTTTAAGTATCGGGACCACTTGGTTTCCCCAGCTACGGTTTCCTGCAGTGGGGACATTTTCCTGCCTCCTGCATCCCAGGGCGGTGCTGTCCCCTCCTCACATGCTACATTAAGACCATAAGAAGCACCCCACACTTTCCTCCTAAATTTGGAGGAAAAAAGTGTGTCTTATGGTCCGAAAATACGATAAATATTCTATACTGCAGTAAAATAGAATTTCTTTCCATTTTAAACTTTAGAAATGAAAACACTCATTTATTTTAAATGAAAATATATAAAAGAGAAATCTGTTACATTCCAACTTTAACCTAAAGTACATTGAAATAAATGTTTATTAAAAGTGAAGATTGAATAGTTTTTACCTGTTTAAATTCTTTTTTGGGGAAAGAGATCGAGATCTGCTTCTTGCCGACCTCTTGTCCCGTGATCTTGAACGTGAAGGTGAACAGCTTGAACTCCAAGAACTACCTCTGTTGCCATTGCTTCGAGCTGGACTCTTTCTTCTATCAAAGTTTTGATGATTACGCTTCACCGAAGACTCAGAACAACTATTTTGTTTACCGTGACGATGCTTGACTGTTGGTCTAGGACATATAATATATATTGATTGTATTCACTTAATTATATTAGTAACAACTAGTTAACATTCGTACAGATTTAAATTATGGTTAGTTCGTAATTGCTTTTAAAAGTGGGTATAATTGCTATCTAAACACAATGATCACACACATCTAATACTGTTTATTCATGCAAGAAAATTAGTCTCTTGATTATTACACCTAAATCAAAATAATATGAACTTACTTTTTTGCTGAAGCACCATGGGCTTTTTCCACTCCAGGTGCATGTGAAAATACTGATCCTTCAGAATCACTGCTATAGCTTGTATGGCTTCCGGAGTTCACCGAAGCCTCTTTGTGCATCCTTGTTCGTCCTCTGGGTCTTTCATGATGTCTCTCTGATGATGGTGACTTAGAGTGGCGCCTTTTTTTATCATCTGATGAACAACGGCCACCTTTACTTGATGAAATAGATCTTGGACTCCTAATATCATTACGATTATTAGCCTTGTGATGGTTAGGTGACATCTCAACTTTCGAATGTGTCTTTGATAATGGAGATACTGAATTCACCCGCTGTGGAAGGAAAAAAAAGTAGAGAAGGAGGAAAGAAGAAAAAGGAGAGATGCTTTAGTATGAATTCACCTAAAATTAGCAAAAAAGTCAACTCACAATTGCATACAGCACGTTAACACAGAGATTCTACACTGAGACTATTCTTTCTGCTTAGCCTTCCGACCCCAACAATGCAGCTCATGCAACTTTGCATGCAAAAGGCAACAAAAAGTTGATAACAGAAAATAACTTTAAAGAGCAGGTGGGGAAGAGAGAACTCTAAGATTAAGACCTAACATAAAAAAAAAAAATTAAAAAAAATGTAAAGTCATGTAAATAAAGAAAAATGAATTTTGATAAAAGATAGGACAAAACAAATAAAATAATTATAATAGTGAGGAGTGAGATTGACATCTGGACAAAACAGCACAAAAACTAGTAGAGATTGAGGAGGGAAAAGGGAAAGTTGAAAATAAAATAAAGAAAATAAAAATGAACTTAAATTCACAAATGTTACTGGAAATAAATAAATTGTCTTTTTTTCATTTTAGTTTGTCTGAATTCCTTTTTTTTCCGGCAGAGTACTGTTGAGCTTTCATCAGCACCCTATGTTCTTAGTTTTGTCACACTGTGATCTTTTTGATTTAAGTCCCTCTTGGTTAACATCCACTTACCAAGAAAGTGGCATTTCCTCCTTTAGTAGGTAAGGTATGAAGAGAAGGGAAAAGTGGGGCAACATAAGTGCATCATTAGATTCACAAAAATGCAAGAGAGATAGAGAGAGAGAAAAAATAATAAAGAAAAAAAAACACACAAACCCACTTTCCTGGCCTTGAAGTTTGAGAGTGGTTGAATAGGCCAATCATGAGGTTTGAGTGACCTTTTAGTACTTTCAGTAAAGTAGTGGAGCTCAGCTTAATTTGATCCTACATTATGTACTGTATTGTATTTTGTATTACTTTAATGTGAACTTTTGTACTGATATTTACATTGATATCTAAGTAACTTAAGATAAAAAAGTCAACCATATATTGTGTATGTATGGCAAAAAAATAAAATAAAGCAAGAAAAAATGTGGTATTCATGTGGGGCATCATTCTCATAGGAAAGTGGATTTTATGCCCAAAATAATGATGACTAAGATCTATATATATCTAATACTATATTAATTTTGATATTTTGATATGATAATACATCTAAAAATAAATACTGTTAAATATTTGATAGAATTCCCATAAAATTTGCTGCCAATGTATTGAACAAATTGCATAGGCAAACCTAGGCTAAAATAATTTCAATGTAAAACTGGACAATGGCTTAATTTACCTATAAAATAAGTTTTGGGGGTGATGCGTCAGTGCAAATCATTGATTGACTGTATTTTACTTTATACAGAAAAAGGAAATAATGCTACATTACAAGTATAGATGTAGCACAAACATCAAAATGGATTTCTAAGAAAATAAAAGATTTAGTTAGAATTTCTAAAGCCAACTGCAAGATATAGTACTAGAATTAATTAAATTTGGACTTAATGAACAATTTATTACCTATTTATGAACACTAGTAGATTATATTGGAAAAAATGTTCATTAATTTAGATTGTTCGAAGTTGGTAGAATTTACATTTCAAAATCCCAAAAATATTCTGCATAGTCTTCCTCATAAACAATTTTTGGCATATTTCTATAGGTTATGCAGTTGGGATAAAAAAAATTGTACAGCTAAATAAAACAAATGTGAAGCAGTTTTGATACATCACCCCATGGTCCACATGAATAATCTCAAAAAGAATTATTACAATAATAAACAAAAAAAACCTAAAAGCATGAAAGATATATGGGACTTATGGTTGTAAAATCTCTAGTACGGAGACCAATATAAAAGCATGGTATGATACTGTATATTGCATGGCACCATTTATAGTTTTCAAAACCTGTCATGTATACTTATATATATATGTCTACTGTTGGAGCGGGTTGCAATCAAGAACTATGCTACTAATGTGTAATTTATTACAAGTAAGAAACAATACTCAAGCTTTGACTACCTTCTTTTGCCAAGTCCCAAAAAGGTACAGCGTAGCAACAAATCACCAAATGAATAAAATTCCGAACACAACTGCTAACACAAAAAGTTCTCTCTAAACTTGACCCATCATACAACTTTTCATCAATGTCTGAATACCAGTATTAATATTCAAGTGGGTTGTATTCAAACCTCGGGTGCTGATATAGAACAATTATAGTGTGTATTGTGGGTACAATTTGTCTTATATGTCTACAAAACGAAATCACCTCATCACATCGTTGATGCTAAAACACGAAACTATTGGCAGCTTATCCATATATTGGCCATCACTAATGTACAAATATGAGTCATACATAAGATTCACTCGTTACAAATAATGGTTGAGAATTACCAAACAAAATGTGCCAGAATCCTGGCATAAGTCACACCATATATTGAACCAAGTTTACATTGCATTTTAGACATTTTTTTTTTACACCTAACATGACTCTTACTTTTAAAGCAAAAGCCAAATAAAATATTTGTTATCTACAACTACAATTCCAAAAAACTTGGGATGCTGTGTAAAATGTAAAGAAAACAAGAGTGCAATGATTTGAAAGTCACTTGTGAGTGTGATGCGAGAAACTTGCGCGAGTCTCTCGCATCAATACCTGGCACTGCAGCCGGCACTCGGACCAGAGCGTTCAGCTGCATAGAAATACATGCAGCCACGCACTCCAGTCCCGAGTGCCGGCGCTTGTGCCGGGTATTGATGCGAGAGACTCGCGCAAGTTTCTCGCATTACGCTTGCAAGTGTGACCCCGGCCTTAGCTATGTTTTATTCACAAAGGCATGTAGAACACCCATTGAAGTTGAAAGTTAAACATTTTTCTATTTCATTTAAAAAAATAACTTATTTAGAAATCGATGGCAGCAACACATGTCAAACATAGTTGGGACAGGGTAAAAAAAAAGTATAAGGTACTAATGAAAAACAGTAATGGCAGCAACACATCTCAAAAAGTTGGTACATTGTAAGCAAAAGGCTGTACAGATACAAGGTACTAGCACGAAGGTCCATTTTTAATTAAGCCTTGTGACTGTATATAAAAAGAGCATGTTAGAGAGGCAGAGTCTCTCAGAAACAAACATAGTCAGAGGTTAATCAATCAGTGAACAACTGTATCTAAAAATTGTAGAACAATTTCAGAAAAATTTTCCTCAGTGTATAATTGCAAATACTTTTAATACACCTTGTACAGTATCATAAGAAATGCATAGATTCTGGTGACATCCATGTGTACAAGGCCAATAGTCAATATTGGATGCTAGTGGCATCAGGCAGCGCTGCATTAAAACAGGCATAAATCGGTCATGCAAATCACTGCATGGACTCATGAATACTTCCAGAAATCATTGTCTGTAAATACATCATACAAAGAAGAAGCAATTTATCAACAAAATCCATAAAAACTGTCAACTTCCCTGGGTCAAAGCTCATATAAAGTGGACTCAGAGAAAGCGGGAAACTGTTTTTTGTCATATGACTGAACATTTTTAGTTCTTTATGGAAACCATGGACACAGTGTCCTGCAGACACATGGTGAGGGACCCATCCAGCTTGTTACCAGCTCATAGTTTAAAAGCCTGCGTCTCTGGTGGTATAGGGTGGCATTAGTGCCTATAGCATCTGCAGCATATGTGAGGGGGTGGTTGAAGATTCCCACTCCACAACCTTTCTAAAGCCGTTTAGTAGATATGATTACTTGTGTAAACATAAAAAGATGTCATTGGTGTTTTAGCCACTAGATAGCAGCTATTTGCAGATTCATATGACTGTCTCCTGTATGTCAGTTTGCACACAGGAAAATAACCTGCCCCCAGCGACAGTATAAAAACTGAAGAATGATTGAGCATTGCAGGCGGCCATCTCGGAGTGCAGTTTGCAAGAGACAGATGTGACAGGAGCTGGTCAGATTACTGAGGAAAGGTGCAACTGTTCCGGTGATTCCTGTCAGAGAAGAAGAATCACGTTGGGGAGACGACTACAGTTGGACACAGAGTTAGATTCCACCCAAAGCATCGGCTGTGATGTAAATGGCCTTCTGCTAGCCTGTCAGGCAAAAACTGTGCTCCAGGTTTCAAACCCAGGATCCACTCCATGGCCTCCCAGCTAAACGGCCGTTCGGACGATTAGACGGCCACTCCTGTGTTCAGTTAACGGCTGGGAAGTCCTGAGCTCAGGCCCCACCACAGGGATCTCGGTGGGAGCGTGCACGCAGAATTTAGAGACAGTATGGCGCTAAACCTAACTGGGTAACTCCTGGTTACCGCATTAGGCAGAACTACAGGTCAGGCAAATTATGGTGTACACGATAGAACATACTGGGACTATCGGTTGTGCAGCGCAGGGGTCCTAGCTGATCCGGGTTACCGGTCTAGGTGTATGTGATAGTTAACTGTGTTTCTTTCTTGCTGTTTTAGGGGTAACACAGTTTTCATTGCTAGTAAAAACTAGTTCCTTAATTAATTGCCTGGTCGTGTTCTTTGTCCTTGGCCCACTGTATTCTGGAAGCAACCACCCCGATACACGGTTTACATATACATTTTGAAAGGCACTATCAATGCTGAGCATCATATAGAGGTTTTTGAATGACATATTCTCACATCCAGACAATGTCTATTTCAGGGCAGACCTTACATATTTCAGCAAGACATTGCTAAACCACATACTGCATCCATCACAGAAGAATGGTTATAAAGAAGAGGTCAAATGATGAACAGGCTGTCTGCAATCCAAACATATCACCAACAGAAAACATCTGGCACATATGAAGCAGACAATCAGTCAAAGAAGACCTAGGATTGTTGATCTGCTAAAATCCTACATCAGACAAAAATGGGACTTCTCCCAGAGATCCAGTAATTGGCCTCTTCACATTCTAGACATTTACATACTGTTGTAAAAAGAAGGTAGGATGGTAAACGGTGGTAGACATGGCCCTGTCCAAAACTTTTTTGAGATGTGTTGGTGCCATCAATTTCAAAATGAGTTAATTTTTTAAAATTAAATGGAAAATTTCTAATTTCAACTTCTGATCTGCATTCTATGTGAATAAAATATGGCTATAAGAAATTTTTAAGTAATTTTATCCTTGTTTTCTTTACATTTTACACAGCGTCCCAATATTTTTTAATTAAGTTTTTATTACAGTGAAATTAGCTGCAGGAGAAAACATGTTAACTGAATGTTCTCTAGTCATAGAACTTTGTAATGCTACTCAAAGGACACTTAAATACACAGTGATCCAAAGATCAAACATTTAACTGGCCGAATGCTCCTATGGTATATCCATCTGAAATTGGCAACTATCCTTCAACTCATCATAGTAATAACCTATAGAATTCTTACAACTAATTTTAATCTTATTGAGTTGCATATATCAAAAATAATCTCTACTTCACCTTACACATCCAAGTTATAATATAATCTTGTAGATAAATTATATTGTGAGATACATTACCACAGCTCATATGAAAAACACTGTAAAGCTTTCTGAAATATCATAGTGTTATATAAGCAATGAGAAAGAAAGGAAGGAAGAAAGAAAGAAAGAAAGAAAGAAAGAAAGAAAGAAAGAAAGAAAGAAAGAAAGAAAGAAAGAAAGAAAGAAAGAAAGAAAGAAAGAAAGAAAGAAAAGAAAGTCAGAAAAGAAAGAAAGAAAGAAAGAAAGAAAGAAAGAAAGGAAGAACATAGCAATAGCATAAACTAGCACTCAAAGAGGACCTGTCACTAGGTCAAAAGAGGATATATTTTTTATCTCATTTTATTCCTGATGATCCTCTGACCATGACTTTTTTAGCTTTGTTTTTCTTGCTTGTTTTTCTTTTCTTTAAATCTATTGGATGGTTTTAGAAATATGAAACTTTTTATTTAATGCTACTGGCTATAATCTATACTAAGGAGGTGTTGCTTACAGACATTCCAGTGAGCAATGCCCCCATTGGTAAAGTTCATAAAAATTAGCACTAAATAAAAAGATGCAAATTTCTGTAACCGTATAGAAGATTAAAAAAAAAATAACAATCAGCCTACACAGGGGAGCAGGGGGAATAAAGTACGAGTAAACTGGCATCTTTTGACCTAGTGACAGGTCCTCTTTAAGCATTTGGTACGGTAACTAATATGTATTACAGAGACTGTGCCAATTGGGACCAGCAATATTTGCCCCTTTATAGTTTTGCATCAATTCTGGAAGCTAGTCTAATTTGGTTGTGCCAACTCCCAATGAGATCACCATCTATTTTTGTGAATGGTGACTGCAGACTGGAAAAGTGATCAAACATCAAATATATAATTGAAGGAACAAAGCAGTAATCTATCACCTAGGATTTTCTCTCTCAACAACCCCAGTTTTAAATATCTCCTGTTTAAAAAAAATAATTAAAAACAAATAAAAAAATATAGCAAAGACAACACTATGATGAACATGTCAAGAGATTCTTCATTTGAATGAACCCAATTTTCTTGTAATCTGACTCGACAGGATAAGTGGCGTATCAACTGTTTGTGGCGCCCGGGGCGGCAAATTTTAGGCCACGCCTCATAGCCACACCCATTTCACTGGTCACACCCATATCCATGTCCCGACCACACTCATTTAGCACTGCTGATCACACTGTTTCATAAACAATAATTATAAACACATATCTCCCAACCACCCCAGTTTCAGCGGGACAGTCCCGATTTCGGGACCCTGTCCCGCTGTCCCGGCCAGGAGGTTTACTTTCCGCATTAGAATCGTACATGTGGAAACCCTGGGAACCTCCCACACATTCTGGCAGCCACATGTCACGTTCCACCGGAAGTGACGTGCTGTAAGTCAGCTGACCGCGGGAAATGACCGCTGACCTCATTTCCCAAGGATGTGGGGATCTCATCAGCTATGCAGCGCTCCATTCAATACCCTGCTTTCATTGAACGAGACAGGCAGGATCTGGGGATCTCATCATCTGTTGAACAGATCCCATGATGAGATCCCCAGATCTTGCCTGTCTCGCTCAGTGAGAGCCGGGTATTGTATGCAGCGCTCTGCTTGATACGTCGCCATTCTGCAGACTCTCCCGAGAACGAGTTACAGTACCTGCTGCTGTAAGCTGACCACCGGAAATGAGGTCAGCTGTCATTTCCGGCGTTCAGCTGACTTACAGCACGTCACTTCCGGTGGAACGTGACGTGTGGCTGCCAGAACGTGTGGGAGGTCCCCGGGGTTTCCGCATGTACGATTCTAATGCAAGAAAGTAAACCTCCCGGCCAGGACAGCGGGACAGGGACCCAGCCCTACATAGATAACAGCATTCACTCTGTCCCCACGCAGACCCATGCACATAATGGCACCCCTCCTTCCCCCCTGCAGCCCCCAAGCACACAGCTCCTGCAAGTAACAGGACCCTTGTACATGCACGACTCCGCTCTTTGTGGCCCCGTACACACATGGCTCCGCTCCGTACACCTCGTACACATGCGGCTCCGCTCCGTACACTTCGTACACACGCGGCTCCACTCCGTACACCTCGTACACACACGGCTCCGCTCCATACAACTCGCACACACACGGCTCCGCTCCGTATACCTCGTACACACGCGGCTCTGCTACATCCACACTGTAAACCCCTCCTGACCACACACATAAACTTACCATCATCCAGTACCATGACGACCAGCACAGCAGAGTCCTGCAAGAGGAGCCTGATCATGTGACACCTAACTCCTTCCCTCCTGTGACCTCATCACAGGTCCTGATCGCACCTTTACAGAGGACAGCATAGCAAAGGTAATTGCTGGCTGTGAGAAGTTGGAGAGCTGGGAGGGCAGGAAGGGGTGCATGGGGGCGTGGTGGCTTCTCTCACTGCGGGACACATAGTGTTCCGACCGTGACAGCGGGTGGAAGGGGTTAGAATCTGGACTGTCCCGCTCAATTCGGGACGGTTGGGAGAATGGGAGGTAATTGCTGCTGCTGCGCCGCCCCCACACACGTGCCACCTGGGGTGGACGGCCCCCCGCCCCCTCACGCTACGCCACTGGACAGGATGCTATGACAAGAGGACAGGGGAGAATCACCTATATCTAGAGGAAAGAAGGTTTCACCATCATTTTTTTGTACTGTAAAAATGTTGAGACTTTAAGGGAATCTATCAGCAAGTTTTTGCTATGTAATGTGACAGCAGCATGAGATAGGGACAGAGACTTTCATTCCAGTATCGTATCACTTAGTTTTCTAGATGCAGCGGCTATGATAGTCACAATTTTCTCTGCTGCAGAACTAGCAGATGTTAACCCCACCCACACCACAGCTTTCTGTGACAATGTATAGTGACAGAAAGCTGATAATCAGTGCTTGTGGCAGTGTTGGAATAGGATGCAGGAGGCAGCTTGTCCTCTAGGGATAATCTCCTGCTGATAAAGTGCTGATTATATTGTAACAACAAAACACAACCCAGTAAGTGACACATCACAGTAATCAGGCTCTCTTCCAGTACATCAGTTCTCACACATTACATGGCAAAAACCTGCTGACAGATTCCCTTTTAGACTCTTTGTCATATTATGTTGTGATGGCTTATTTACTGAACAAATTTGAGTAGGGACTGAATTTGTTTCTTGAAAAATATATTAGTTTTATATATAACTAGCTGAAGAGCCCGGCGCTGCCCGGGCATA
>VIAB01000876.1:87356-98911 GCA_009801035.1 Oophaga pumilio | reverse complement strand
GGTGTGGTCCTGTACAAGGTACCATTCTCAGGTGTGGTTCTGTACAACGTACCATTCTCCGGTGTGGTCCTGTACAAGGTATCATTCTCCGGTGTGGTCCTGTACAAGGTACCATTCTCCGGTGTGGTCCTGTACAAGGTACCATTCTCCGTTGTGGTTCTGTACAAGGTATCAATCTCTGGTGTGGTCCTGTACAAGGTACAATTCTCTGGTGTGGTCCTGTACAAGGTACCATTCTCCGGTGTGGTCCTGTACAAGGTATCATTCTCCGGTGTGGTCCTGTACAAGGTATCATTCTCCGGTGTGGTCCTGTACAAGGTACCATTCTCCGGTGTGGTCCTGTACAAGGTACGTACCATTCTCCGGTGTGGTCCTGTACAAGGTACGTACCATTCTCCGGTGTGGTCCTGTACAAGGTACCATCCTCCGGTGTGGTCCTGTACAAGGTACCATTCTCCGGTGTGGTCCTGTACAAGGTACCATTCTCCGGTGTGGTCCTGTACAAGGTACCATTCTCTTGTGTAGTCCTGTACAAGGTACCATTCTCTGGTGTGGTCCTGTACAAGGTACCATTCTCCAGTGTGGTCCTGTACAAGATATCATTCTCCGGTGTGGTCCTGTACAAGGTACCATTCTCTGGTGTGGTCCTGTACAAGGTACCATTCTCTGGTGTGGTCCTGTACAAGGTACCATTCTCCATTGTGGTTCTGTACAAGGTACCATTCTCCGGTGTGGTCCTGTAAAATGTATCTTTCTCCGGTGTGGTCCTGTAATAGGAACCTCCTGTTTTGGTCATTTTTTAGCTGTATTAAACACCATTGCTAAACACACAGAAGAGATTTTTTTTTTTTAAGTTTTGTACTCATTTGTGCTTGAAAAATTGTGATCATAGCTTGGAAGTCTCCTAACACTCCTACCCTGTCTCAGTGGCTTAAAGGGGTTGTCCACTACTCAGAAGACATCTTCTGAATCCGTATGTTTCCCCCTTGTAAAATCATAACCTCTATACTCACCTCTGGTGCCATTCCAAAGATGTTGGCACTGGCTCTCAGGGGATCATGCGACTCTCACCAACGCTGATTGGCTGCAGGGATCACATGACAACGTCACGCGATCACAGGTAGAACCAGTGGGAAACCACTAGCACCAGAGGGGACTAGATTTGCTATTATTTTACAAGGGGCAAACAGAAGGATTCAGATGCAGTTGTCTGAGTAGTGGACGACCTGTTTAAATTGGTTCATCGATGCGTAATCCCCTATAAAAATCTTGTACACGAGTCATAAGTGCCCACAGAAATTAAGAGTGGATCCTTTTGCTTATGGGTTACTTTGGGCGGCTGGCGAATAGGGGTTCTGAAGTTTATCGTTCTATTGTGTTCATGGGTGGTAGTGTGTTATGTATATATAACTGTATGAATGGATCATCACTCATAATAGAATATTTTACATTTTTGTGATATTACACACACACTTTTTACTGTTTTCATGTCATGATATTGAACATGATTCTTGCACTTTTATGCAACCTGTGCAACATTGCTTACTGTGGTACACAGTGACGTTTTATCGTTCCTTATCGCTAGTGTTAAAAACATTTAAAATAGACCTAGAAAACTATATATTTTTATCTTATGCTGGCTCGGATAAACTTTTTGTTATGAGTTTAAATCAGATGCCTCAAAAGCCTTATCTGTGCACAGAAGAGCGGATTGCCCATATGACGGAATAAACATATACACATCGGAGAGGGCGACTTGTATCTACACCATTTTATAAACCACTGTTAGATATTTAAAGTTTTACTTTTTTTTTAAGTTGGGTCACTGGACCTCCAAGTTTCATAAACATGACCGCTAATGCTAAAGCGGACTATAGCAAAAGAAATGACAAAGCAAAAAATATACAGATTAGTAATGTTGCATATAAAAGTATTAAAATGTCACGTAAAGAATATGATAAGCATGAACAAATGCAAATGCTCATATCACCCCAATTATCTGTCCTTCTGCACGGCCGCTATTGATCCTCAGCCCCAAGACTCGCAAAGACCATTTTTCAACTCAGAGGTGGGTTGTTCATAGGGCCACAGAACATCATACCACTTATTTGAAAAAAATCTCAAAATGTACATAAAAAACCAAGTAAGTGAAGAATAAGATAAGAAAAAAAGATACCAAACACAGGGGTGTACACGTTGGTGTCTGGCTGCGCAGACTACAAGCTCCTACCCACTTGCTTTTGCTGCCCAGACATTTGGTAAAAGCTGCGCACACAAAAGCATCCAAATAACACATGGTCACAAAAGAAAGACATGATGCCAGTTTTGGACAGTGATACTCAACCTATGGCACAGAGCCAGAAGCCAAAGTACGGTAATTTCCTAATTTTGCAATGACTTCCATAGCGTTTCTTAAAAAAAGTAAATATTTCACACACAAAAAAAACACAATTTTCCAAGAAAAAATATATAAAAAACTAAAAAAAAAAAAAAAATCTACTCTGGACAAAGGTTGGGTACCACATCCAGAAGAATTGATGAGCCGTCAAGAGGAAAGGTGGCAAAGCGGATGAGATATAAAAGAAAAGTAGAAGTCGGGGATGGGGACGGGGAAGAGATGAGACGCATTAAATAGAAAAGAACAAATACAAACAGATGGATAAAGACACAGGTCCACTGAGGAATCGGGTACGAGGTTTGCTACTAGACTTATAGGTCACGCTCTCAGATGTTTGGTGGTAAACCGTCCAGCCTGCAAATGAATATAGAGGAAAGAAAACAGAGACACTGGTAAACTATGATTAGCGATGGGACGCGCGGCCAGAAATCAAAGCAGCTTTTTTCATACAAGAGAAGCTCTTAACTACCAAACAAGGGATTGGTGGCTGCATCTTTACAAAAAAAGGTAAAAAAAAATGTAATGTGTTATGAAATTTGGGCACAATGATTTGGATGGGTCATTTCTACTTTAAGAGCTGTCCTTCTAAAAGTGAATCCAGTCTCCCCTGCATGGTTATATCATGGGTGCTATCGATATCACAGAATCACAGAAAGTAAGAGTTGGAAGTGACCTCCTGGGTCATCGTGTCTAACCCCCTGCTCAATGCAGGATTCACTAAACCATCTCAGACAGATGTCTGTCTAGTCTCTGTTTGAAGACTTCCATTCAATGAGAACTCACCACCTCTCGTGGCAGCCCGTTCCAATCATTGATCACCCTCACTGTCAAAATTTTTTTTTTATATCTAATCTGTATCTTCTCCCTTTCAGTTTCATTCCATTGCTTCTTGTGTTTCCATGTGCAAATGAGAATAAAGGATGATCCCTCTACACTGTGACATCACTTCAGATATTTGTAGACAGCTATTAAGTCTCCTCTTAGCCTTTTTTAAAGCTAAACATTCCCAGATCCTTTAACCATTACTTGTAGGACATACTTTGCAGTCCACTCACCATCCTGGTGGCTCTTCTCTGAACTTACTCCAGCTTTTTTATGTATTTTTTAAAATGTGGTGACCAGAACTGGACACAGTTTTCCAGATGAGGCCTGACCAAGGAGGAGTAGAGGAGGATAAATACTTCATGTGATCTAGACCAGGGTTCCCCAACTCCAGTTCTCAAGGCCCACCAACAGGTCATGTTTTCAGGATTTCCTTAGTATTGCCCAGGTGATAATTGCATGACCTGTGCAATACAAAGGAAATCCTGAAAACATGACCTGTTGGTGGGCCTTGAGGACTGGAGTTGGGGAACCCTGATCTAGACTCTATGCTTCTTTTAATACATCCTAGGACTGTGTTTGCCTTTTTTGCTGCTGCATCACACTGTTGACTCATGTGCAGTCTGTGATCTATTAATATACCCATATCTTTTTCATACGTGATGTTGCTTAGTTCTATTCCTCCCATCCCATATGTATTTAGCGGACAACTTTAAAAAGATTCTATTCACAATGTGTTTATGGCTTCCATAAGTTTCAAAATGCTCCTCACTGACACGATTGAAGACGCCTTCACACCATACTGCTCTATTTGGCGTCCACAGGCTGCCATTGTAAAGAATATTTCCATTTTTTTGTGATGTAGTAGACTGCATTTTCTATCCAGTGACATATTCAGCCAGCATTATAACATAATCGCCCCGATTCCTCATTTGCAATGTTTTTAAGTCCCTTTCCCTTTCTTTTTGTTTTGTGGTATTCGCTTTTGTTTTTTTAATGATGAATCCTTCAAAATGGTGAACGCGTTTCAGGAATTTGATGCAAAATCAAAAATTCTCTTTAGTCTTAAATCAATTTTTGCTACTTTCCAGAGCCAAAATTTAAATTCCCTTTTAAAAGTCGCACGTTTGTCTAAAAAAAGCATCATATTAGAAATTCGTCCAGAAACTTTACTCCATGCAGAGACTGGAATGAGTGGCACCCCAAGAAAATGTAACATTTGGTAGAAGTTAAATTTCATGAATTGATCTTAAAAAAACAAACAAACAGGAAAAGCCAAGTTGGTGAGAAAAAAATAAAAGATTTAAATGACACAAGCCATAGAGAATAAGGTGCAAATTTTAAAGCCACTAAAGAGGAGCAAATTTCTCACGAAAGCTGGAGAAACACCACTGATGAACCAGTGACATAGATGCACTCTTCATTGTCGCTCACTGCAGTTTGACTTGAGCCCCTTGTTCTAATTATTATGGGGGTTTCAGGTTTTTCATTCAGTCCCACTGCCATTGCCCCTGGTGTACAATATCCAGCCCTTCGCCTGCAGCCTGCCTTTGCTAACGTGACAGAACGACTGGTGCTAACAAGTCTGCTCATGACATTTCTTCCTACTTAATCTTCCCCCATCACCTGTAGGTGATACTATTGTCAAGGGGATACCACGACAGAGAAGGGCCAGAAGATCGTGGCGTCTGGTTACACAAACCCCTGCACTGATTAGAACGGATTCACCTTCCTTCTAGCAGTGCAGGTTTTCCTTGCTGTTATTTCAAGGGTTAATCAGTTCTGTTTATTTCCTACAGCTCTCCATCCTGAATTATCACAGCTCTTCTGTGTTGGCCACTCTCCTCTGGTATATATGCTCACCACTTGCACTTCGAGGTTGCCAGTGATAGCTTGTACTCCCTGGTTTGCAGCTGAAGGAGAGTTCAGAATTAGTAGAAGTCGGTAGGTGTTGTTTTCAGGAGATTTCTGCGTGGATTTGGCTTAAGTGTTTATCCCTCCTACTCCTTGATTCCCACTCGGTCGTTTTGTGTGTGAATTTGTATGATTGTGGTTTTCTTTTATCCCAGTCTGTCTTCCCCTGCCTCTCAGGTTTGTGTTATTCTATACACTTGTGTCCCATACCTCCTTGGGTGTGGGAATAAACAGATAAGCGTGGATATATGAACATAGTGAGGTACGAGACCCCAGCATCACACCATCAGTGGTAATCTGGGTAACAGGGATAGCCTAGAGTCTTCCTAGCTTGTGGAACAGGAAAGGAGCCCTTTGTCCCAGGAAATCCTTTTACAGTATCGTGACAATTATTGAGAAGTGGAAGAAACCACATCAACTGAGCCATGAAGTGGAGACCCCGCAATGCTACAGAGCAGGTTCACCGAGTGCAGAGTAACAAAGGGCAGAAAAGTCACCACCGCTCTGCTGACTCTATAACTGCAGAGTCCAGACCTCCTCTGTTACTAACATCAGCACAAACACTGCGCCCCACTGGGAGCTTCACTGCAGAGCTGCTGCATGTAGCCTTACATCACCAAGCACGATGCCGAGCGTCTGATGGATTGGTGTAAAGACGCCAACACTGGATTCTGGAGGAAACGCGTCCTGTGCAGTGATGGATCTCTATCTGGCATTTGGTGGACGAGTCTGTTTTTGATGAATGGCAAGAGAAGGTTACTTGCCTGACTGCATTGTGCCAGCTATAAAGTTTGTTGAAGGAAGGATAATGCTGTGGAGCTTCAGGGTTGGCCAAGAACCCTTTGTTTCAGTGAAGGAAACTTTAATACTTTACCATATCAAGACATTTTGGATAATTGTAACCTTCAGCTTTGTGGGAACAGTTTGCGGAAGGGCTTTTTATGTTTATAATAACTGTGCCCAATGCCCAAGGTGCATAAAGACATGAATGGTGAAGTTGTGTGTGGAAGAACATGATGGACCTCAGCCCCATCCAAAATCTTTGGGCTGATCTAAAATGGAGATTATGAGCCCATCCGCTACGCCAACATCAGTATCTGAGCTCACAAATTGTCTTTTACGGAAAATGGGCAAAAATTCCCACAGGCACCTCCAAAATTTTGTAGACATCTTTCCCAGAAGAGTAGAAGCTGTTATAGCTGCAAAGTGGGGACTAACACCATATTAAATGTCCATGGTTTTAGAATGGGCGAGCAGAAGGTGTAATGTGGAGGGGGCACAATACTTTTGATCATATAATGTATATCTTGTAAGCAAATGTTCAGTATAACTTTGTTTATTGAAGTCCACTCAGAGGTCCAGTGGGTGGTCCTATTCAGTAGTTGACATCTTTCCCTATGTAGGTATGCATACAGAGACAGCAGTCAATCATAGATTAGGACCGCCTACTTGACTGAATAATAAAGAATGAGCAAGGATATCAATGAATATGAAACAAGTTATAACATGCTGGCCACAGACTGGATAACATGTTCCATGTTACAGGTTTGCTTTAAAGGGGTTTTCCAGATGTATGGATATAAAACTTACGAAATCAGTATACGCGCTTTGCTTTTCAAAGTGCCCCTTTGATGTCTGTACTTTCCCACATGCCAACACGTTGTTGCTGCACTTGTTTATATACGCCCTTGTGTTGCAGATCAGGTGAGACCACTACTTGGTGTAAACGATAACTTTAAAGGAATTGTTCAGGGGGATGAAATGTATTTATAATATGGGTCAGAATGTTATAAAAACTTACCCTCAGTGATTCCGGCTGACCCTTAACTGATCACGGCTAGTCTCTGCTTCCCTGTCCGGTCTACAGCCAACAGAAAATGCCTGCCCAGCCAATCACTAACCGGGATAGATCACCGCTGCAGTCAGTGATTGGCCAACTGGCTGTTTACAGCAGTTTCTGGTGTGTCAAGACCAAGGGCTGGAATGGGAACTTTGAAAACCAGTGTGGGCATCATATATCCCCAAGGCAGCTTCTTATGATTGATGAGAACACTGACACAGCATCTTTCCAGATCAATGAGGGAGAACTGCTCCCTCTCCTCCTGCCTGATAGCTTATTAGTCGGATTGGTGCAGGGCAGAAGAAAAAGGTGTCAGTACCTACAGATCACTAAATCTACATCCGGCACAGCTACCAGTGGGTGCGCCTCCGGCACAGCTGCCAGTGGGTGCGCCTCCGGCACAGCTGCCAGTGGGGGTGCGCCTCTGGCACAGCTGCCAGTGGGTGCGCCTCCAGCAGAGATGCTACTGGGTGGCTCCAGCAGAGCTGCATCCTATAGTCCGAAAAAATAATTACATTTTTACCACGATTAGAACAGTATTCTTGACTGAAAAATACAGAAAGAATCAAGATTTTAAGGAACATAACATAACACCCTTTAAGGGTATCTATTACACCCAGTAGTAACGTTGTCAACCGTCCTGGCATGAGCTCCCCGAGATCTGCGATAACTGTGGGTGAAGCGCCATACGTTATTTAACCCTCCGCTAGTATTTCTCCCCATATCCCAATAGTATAGGCCAGTATTCCAAAAATCCTTGTTATATAAAGTATGAAGGTATTTGCATTTTTAAAAGGATAAGCTCATAAAGCAGATATGACCATGACAAATTACGGGTGGGGGTCTGAAAAGAAAACAAAAAAAAGAAATAAAGCTTCTACCATCTTCTCATCCCTACCATTACCAAACATATATCTGGTATTTATCTAGTGCTAGCAAAGCAAAAACCATCTTGTGGTCACCCCCCACATACAGGGCATTAATGTAGAATTTAGTGTCTTCCTGAGCAGAAGTGGCATCTAGATCACCGGTAGGGGCACGCAAATGCGCCTGAATAAAACTTCACATACAGAGGATGAAGATGGATGATCCTTTTCACAGTGTCTGTCTTGAGCCAAGATATAAAACCCTGCAGTACAGCAGCAAAGCCACGTGCAGTCTCAAAGCAACTCCGTCCCGTGTTGCCTTACTCTGCAGCGGCAATGAAACTAGCACAAAGAGGACTCTCCCTCAATGATAGATCACCTTGTCCGCCGCTGCCATGCATATCAACACCATCTCGGACAACCCCAGAACAGATATTATCTGAGGACACCGTAACTTTCACTGAACAAGGCTGCTGTGTCTGAACGGCCCGACCCGGAGATGCCGTCATGGAGGAACCTGCAAGGTGGGTCTTTGGGTCCAGGTGAGGCTTCAATGGATCCTTGGAAGGAAATCCATTACAATCTGTAGTTATATCACCTGCAACAGAAATAAAAACAGAAAGAAAACACCAAGGTTGCCAACCTAGTAGACTAGCATTTACGAAAATTTACTGACAAAGCACCTTCATCAATGAAAAATACATTGTAAAAAAACTAGGATCCAATAAAAGTATAACATTAAATTTGCTAGTTTGAGATTTTTTTTTTTCGACTGAAAAAAGGAAAAAAAAACAATTTTTGTCAATTGTCAGTAAATTTGTTGATGGTTGGCAATGGTGGTGTGGATACAGCCTAAAAAGCGTTTAAACAACCGCATGCAGGTAGATGCTATGTATAAAAGAAAACAGAGTAACATACTTGTACCATTTTTTAGTTGCTGGACCAAAGGATTAAGCATCTTCCCACTTTTTATTTTGTTTTTGCTGATTCTCCGTCGGCGGCCACTTGGTGGCGCTGCATGAAGGAATCCCACATTAGGGGGGAGAGGTTTCCCCAGCCGTACATAAAGGGATTCTATTTCTTTCCTCTGCTGCACTTGCAATTCAGAGATTTCTTTCATGTGCCTTACGGGAAAAAAAAAAACGAAAAAAAAGAAAAAAAAAATTATAAAACATGACGATAAAAGTAACATCTCTGTAGAATAGGAGGATTCTAATCGTAAGGGAGACAGTACAGAGAAGAAATATGGTTTGAAGATTTACAATTGTATTTGTGATAAGGATTTAATTCAGAAAATTGCTGCAATATCCCATTTGTGAAATAACTGCGCTTCTAATACCATTTTAAAGATCTCTGCTTGCTGTCCGTGACATAAATATGTATGTCTCTCTCCCTGGTGTGAACGCCGCTGTTCTTCTGAATCTGGCGTTGTTCTTCTTTTCTTTCTGCGCCTCTCCGTTCACAAGATATGCTCCATTCTTACCAATACAAAAATTTTAGCCTGGCTTTGGACAAGTGGGAGTGGTCATCACTGCTCTGTGGGAGTCTCTTCCATTACCACTCCCAGTTGGTTAAAAAAAGACTACATTTATGTACAGGGAAGATGGGGTCATATCTCAGGAACAGAGAAGCACAGCAGGAATAAAAGAAAAAAAACCTACGTATTCAGGAGAACAGCACCATTTTCACCAGGTAGAAAAATTCCATATTTATGCCAAGTCACAGGGACTCTTTAAACCTATACTGATTAAGTCCAACCTATTCACCAGTTCTTTTATACCATTTCAGATTATTAGGAATCCTGCTTAACACTCTTTCCATTTTGTGCTGCATTGCTCCATTGCTGAGATATTCACATTTGTTTCTTTTGGAGTGCAGTATGTGAAATCTCTGCTTGTGGAACAACTGGGCATGTCTTCAGAGTCTATTCTGGAGGCGTCAGCTTTCACCCTACCTCACAGACGTTGCCAATCACCGCTCAGCAGCGTCTGAAAGAGAGACCTCTAGATCAGATGTAATTGACAGCACCTTGGAGAAGGGGAGAAAGTATCACACCCCAAAGAAAGCTCTGAAAAAAATGCTTAGTTCCACTATAAGCAGAGATTTCACATACTGCACTCCAAAACCAACAAATGGAAATATCTCTACAATGAATTGACACAGAGCAAAAATGGGGAAAAAAGTGGTAGAATCAGAGGTCATTTAAATCAATTTTTAAAAGCAAGTGATAGGTCCTCTTTAAGAAAAGTACCAAGTCCAACACAAAAGAAAAAGCTAACATTTTTGTGGAAATGTGAGTTGAGCAAAACATACTTTTACGCCAAATTTCTGGTGTACATGCTTCTCAGTGAGACAGCTGAATGTAGCAGAGTATATTTTTTGCTCAATAGTTAAAGGGGTGGTCCGGTCTTGGTGTATAAGTCTGCAGTCACTCTAAAGCGAGTGCACGGCTCACTGTGCGGATTCTCTGATGTCAGCGCCAAGAGCGGGCGATCATGTGACAGCAAGTATGCAATTTGCAAATTTCCGGCCACATTCCGACAAGACGTGTCCGGTCTCATTTAGTTCACTTGCATTGAGCAAGGCCAGACATGTCTAGTTGAAATGTGACCCCAAGGCTGGCAAATATAGTCGGAATGTGACCGTAAGTACGCAATTTGTAAACTTCCAGCTGCATTCCGACTAGGTGTGTCCGGTCTCATTTAATTCACTTGCACTGAGCGAGGCCGGACACGTCTAGTCGGAATGTGACTGCAAGTATGCAATTTTCAAACTTCCAGCCACATTCCGACCAGACATGCCAGGTCTCATTCAATCCACTTGCATTGAGCAAGGGGGACATATCTAGTCGGAATGTGACCGCAAGTATACAAATTGCATCCTTCCGGCCACATTCCGACTATATGTGTCCGGATTTGCTCAATTCGCTTGCATTGAGCGAAGCCACAGACATCTAGTTAGCATGTGACCACATGCATGCACCGGTACTGGAAAATTCTGACAGTGTGCAAAGTGACGGCTTACACATTATTTTTTTCTGTGCTTTACATTTTATACTATTCCTTCCAGGACCTAAAATGTAAAAATATAAAAAAAACACCAAAAACGAATCGCACAATATCGATTACACACAAATGAACTCCATGATGGTGTAAACACAACCATTTTCCAAAGGATAACAATCATAATGCGAGCGCACAATACATCACGTGTTCATCTCCTATTATTAGTTCCAGTAAAGGATGAAGCCCACCGTGTTCATCATTGGTGTAAATGCAATGTCAAAGTCATAAAGTCGGGGGACAATATTATGACTCGCTAAATGGCTCTCTCTTCATTAAGCTAAATTGAGGAGAACTGGGGGAGTATTTTGTAGGACATTTATGACCGAGTTTGTGATGCAATCAAATGCAATGAGGCACATTATGAAATCCCCCATCCCACCCTAAAAGACAGAAAGAAAACAGCAATCAATAAGGAAATGCTACAAAGGTTTAATTTTGTGAGCCATAGTAAACACAGTAAAGGAGTTAAAAATCGCAAGATATTCCCCCTTGATATCTCCAGCCATCCCGAGAAGAAGACTGTGAAAAGCAAGTCTTGGAATGGAGGTGCGCATGCTCGGTCTCATTGTCAATGGGATTGCTGGATTTACCAGAGGGCTGGGTTCTGCTTTCCCCAACAGTCCCATAACTGGCTACGTCGATGGTGCCGT
>VIAB01000876.1:74702-87346 GCA_009801035.1 Oophaga pumilio | reverse complement strand
AAGTTGCTATTTTAGTAAAAGACACTACATTTTTGGAGATCAATTTTGGCCCCCTGACAGGTGCAGATATCTGATCTGGTTCTACAGGGGATCCTTTTATAACCATATAGGCAATGGTAAATGACCCCTGTACTTTCAGGTGCGGTCTTTACAGTAAGTTAACCCTTATAATTGATCTGATAACGAGCCAAGTAGGCAATAAGCAAGTTACTTTATGTAAAAAGTGTGTCTTACCCCCTGAAAATCACTCCAAAGTGCTAGTCCAGGAGTGTAACTATAGTGGGTGTAGACACTATGGAGTCCCAGGGGCCCAAAAGATTCCTTTGGCCCATATGAGAAACCCAATACTATTAAAGCCCAGTGATAGTTGGGGACCTGGTTGGAGATTTTGCATTGGGACCCATAAGCTTTGAGTTACACCACTGTGCTGGTCACTAGGTGTCTGGCTTCTATATATAATAGAGGTATAACAGATAGGTGGGCTTTTATTTCAGGGCAAGCACAGCAGTGATATTGGTAAGAGCATTGACAGAAAGGAAGTTCCTGTGCCTATGGTGCTGGAAGAACACTAATGAAGAACTATTCATCAAAAGAAGATAAGTTACAGAGAATGGGAATCAGATAAGTTCCTGGAAAGAAACTTATGTTCACGCAAAGTAGTTTTTACAGGTTGGTGTTAAAGGACAGGTACACTTACATTTTAAGAAGGCGATCAGATTCTGAGAATACAGAGGACAACATTGCAGAGGATTGCTCATACTTGCACACAGTATCTTGTGTCTTCACATACAGGTATAATTAGATGACTACTATGTCCATGCTGGGGAATTAGTGATGCAATAACCTCAATATTGATAGCAACTACAACCTGGCATTAGCCCGATGACATGGGAGCATTGAGTTGCACATATAGTATGTCTTAATATAAATTAGCAGGTAACAGTACTGGTCAATATCCCAAGTCAAAAGCCTGTGATGTTTGTGTAAGGATATGGACATACTGCCCACGTTCCCCTCTTGAAGACGACAAGTTTTAGTGCCTTATTGAGAGGTGTAATGTGAATTGTGATGTGAATTGGATACGTTGGTAATATGTGTAGTTTAACTATAGGGATAGTTAATATTTGGGAGTAGCCCAGAGTGGGAGGGGAATAGTTACAGGGAAAGTGATAATTTGCTCACAGAAAGTCCGATAAGGCTTGGAGTGCATAGTGAGTGGACCAAAAGGTCCAAGGTGAGCTGTGTCACATTCTGGGGTAACCCCAAGTGAGAGGAGACAGAAGTGAAGGGATAGCAAGATCCGGAACATAACTGACAAAGACAGTGACCTTCCAGAAATGGGTTCTAGGAAAGGACAACGTGCCACGAGACCCCGAGCCTTTAAAGCTGGAAGGTAAAAGGCATGAACAGGACTGGGTCCATGGGAGGAGTAAAATGTCCTGTGCAGGAGTCCCAGAGCATCAGCGTTATGGACACCTTAAAGGGATAAGAGGCCGCAGAAGAAGTAAAGGGCACTTGTTAATCAGGACTGTAGTGTTAAAGCTGGTTGAGGTGAAGTATGGAGAAACCATGGATATAGAACCCTGGAGTAAACTGCTAAGGAAGGAAACTGTACAAAATGCTTCAAATTGTAAAGGGAACGTTCATAAGACTTTGTATCCGCTATCCCTTGTATATATTCCCTACCAAATCCCAGCTCAGTAAAAAGTTTATTTTTGACTGGTGGTCTCGCATATCGAACTATGAACCATCTGGTCCTGGCAAACCAGCAACATCGGTTAAATGCGGCCTGCACGGAGGTAGCGCCCTCACAGCACAAGTCCACACAGCCAGCCAGGACCCACACTTTTATGTCATGTGCCGTGGAGCGTCAGATGAGTACCTCACCCACGGCTACCGACCCACGACATTACATTTGCATTAAAAAAAAAAAAATCATATACCCGTTTATGGAAATTTTTGTATATCAAAAGTCTCTTAGCCATGGTCTCCATCAATCACCTAGAGTAGAAAGTGGCTACAAAGAGCATCCTCCTCCCTGGAGAACTAAACACGGCCAGCAATACCTAAACAACCTATTATATTAATGGACGCCATGTAATGCATCATTTCACCTTTGATGGCGCTGAAGATTAATAATTTTTACATTTATTTTATAGCTTCCCCACGGGCGATTGAGATCGTTATGGAATCCTTAACAAAACTTGATCTTTTCAAATAACAAAAGTCTGAATTATAGAAGGATTAAGAAAACTACATAAGAAAAAACACCAACAAAACTGTAGTGCAACACGACACAAAATGAAATGTACTAATAAAAGTTAACGCAATGCAATACTGGTTATTTTAGATTAATTTACTGCCAAACAAGGACATACACATTTTGTAATGGGCGATTTAGAAATAAAAGGAAACTAAAACCCTTTAAATCTTCAAAGCAAAAATACCTCTAAAAAGAAAACTACAAAAAAAAGCCTCATTCGCTGTCATTTAAGCAGAATTGTAATTGTTTCATAATGGCTAACGCAGGCGGAAGAGATGCTCTGAGTCATATCCCATTATCCCACATTGTCAAGGACTTAGAAACTTTTGCGAGGTGTCTATGTTCTAAAGAAAAAAAGGAAAACTATTACACAGTCAGAATATATAAAAGCATTTACAAGAGAGAAGTCTCTCTACTTTCGGGCACCATGGAACGCTTAGGGTTATCACAAGGTCGATCATTAATTAATAAAAACTGATAAAAAGAATTTGGCACCGCAAGTAGGAACAAGGATGGGAAAAAGGAGAATTGGAAGACGTAACCAAGACCAAAAAGTAATAATTGTAGTACAATGCACATGAAACAAAGAATACATTGGGTGTGGTTGGGCTTAGGGCTCATTCATACTGTACACCTGTTATGGTGGATAGTACAAGTATCTTTTATAGTCTTTGAGCCTGTTCACATGTCCGTGTATAGTTGTGGACCAAGCGATCCTCACCAATTCACAGAGATCTGCTTGATTTTGATCAGAGTCCTGGATCAAACAACACTAGTCTATGGGTTCATAATAAAAAAGACATGTAAATAAAATAAATTGGATATTACTCGGATGGAGGAGATGGTAAAAGCTTGAGAAACGACCATTTTTATGTTTTTTTGCCTATGAGAAAAACTGGTGAGGTGAAACTTCAATGGTAAAAATGGATTCATTGACTAAATACGGATGAAAATCGGATTCAAAATGCTACCGAAAATTGGGCCGTATTTTTGCGTAGAAGAAAAATCACTCACGTCTGAATAACGCCTTAGGCTGGTTTTCAGTGTCCAATTTCCATAGTCCGTTTAGGGACTGTGATGAATGGACTGGCCATGTGTCTCCTGACCCAAGCTCAATAGCCCCATAGGCTTTTATGAGACTTTCGAATTTGAGGCAGGAGATACATGGCCAGTGTGGACATCACCGTCTGTACACGGACCAAAGTCATTTGTTTGAAACCAGAATTACGGTACATTGTGCTAATCTTTACCATCCAAAGATGGCAATGTACAGCCGATACATCAAGCCACAACTTAACAGGCATGGTGTTCTCCTATCTGACCACCAGGCACGTTGGCTTTCAGCATGTCCTACAGCCCTTTGTTGCCAGAAATCTTATTGAAATTAACCTTGTACACTTGTCTGACCCAAGTATGCCGATTTGTGAGGGAATCCAAAGCATGAATAGCCATCTAATCTGTATGACCACAGGCTGTCCTAGTCCTTAAAACTACACCATTGCACATTACAGACACAGGTTTACGCCAAGCAAAAATGTCAGGCTCCCGGTTGCCAATTCCGCAGAGTGCCCAGGAGAGAAGGCAGGTAGACTTCTATATACTGTATCTCGAAAATATTTTCAAAAATAATGCATTCGAATGAGCAATCCTTACAAATCTCCAAGATTGGCTCCAAGGAGAAAACCTAAAATGGCGCAAAGGAATTCTAGGTCAAGTGACTTGAAGGTAAACCGCATTACATCTACCAATTGTGATACCTACTTTTCTCTGAGATTTTGTAGCTCCTTCTTCATGTCAGCATCTTCAAACTCAGAATCATTATCGCTGCTCATATAGGAAGACTGCGAATGAAAAGACGTTACATTTATTGAGGGGATTTTCATGGCCTGACCATTAGGAGAATCTGGACTTTGCATACTGGCCTTTCGATGCAAAAAAGCAGCAGCTTTCTTCATGAAGTCATTAGTGACCCCTTTGCTTGGGGTTGAGGGGGTATCTTTGGGTTTTGGTGGAGGGATTTCATCCCCAGAATCACTAGACACATGTCCACAGAATAGAGAGTTTATAGGTGAGGAGGTGTGAGCACGCGGTACTGAGGTCCTGACTGGTTGTGATGGCAGCTGATCCAGATAAACATCTGGTGGCGCAGAAAATCTCATGTAGCTTGGAGAAGTCATGGTCACGTCATCTTTTGTACTCATCACGGAAAACCTTCCAATAGTTTTAGACTTGTCAACATGATGTGATCTCCTTTTGGGAGATTTATCTATGGCACTTTCCTCTTTTGATTTCTGATCTCCGGAGTCACATCTTCGTGCTTGACCCTATCAAACGAAACAAAGAAGGGATCAAAGTGGTTTGTTGAAAGTATTTCGGAAATAATGAAAGTTGACACAGAACTCAACAAAAACTGAGGTTGAAATATTAGCTGTACAGTACATGCAGGCAGCTTTCCTTACACCCATCATTTCTTCAGTTTAGTGCCCTGTTCTACAGACGAGGTGCCATGCTCAGTCTTGGACGGGGCCTCAATCATTCACTTGTAATCGCAGCCGTTTGAGGATTATGGAATCCAATAAAAAAGGACATATACATAGAACTTAGTAGATACCATCCTAGACTTTATTGTAGGGAAAATCTCAGTAAGAGAAAACGTTGCCAGGATACAGAAAGGATCAATGGAATCCAAACCTGTAAACAAGGTCCAGCACAGGACATAATGTGCCATCAGTAGATGCTCATTACAGAAGGGGACTTTAGGCTCTTCGCGTACCATGGAAGAGCTGTAGAGGAGTCGGGTTATCAAGATTGAGGGAATAACTGAACAGTGACATGAGTAGATACCGGCAGTTTTCTTAAGAGTGCAAACTGTTCACCCCAAAAATTGGTTGCCAAGGGGCAAGTCTTCGTTTGAACAGTCATCCTATGCTGACAAAGACAGGCGGTAACGATATAATCCGAATTTTTAACTAATTAAAACAATATATATATTTTTTCAATTATTTTCTGTACGACATTATGAAAGTGGCCATTTTGCCTGAGCCGCCAGGCGCCACTGACCACATTTAGAGAGGTGCTTTACAGCAGTCCCATGGACCGTAGATAGCAATAAAACATATGAAGGCGTAAAGTTGAATTCAGCTTGAACGGAGTAAAATTCCAAACTTTACTTAAGTTTGTTTAAAAAAAAATCATGAGGACAAAAGAAAAAAAGTACCAAAGATCAATTTGCAAACACCTACGCGTTTCT
Organism: Oophaga pumilio; assembly: GCA_009801035.1. NCBI lineage: Eukaryota > Metazoa > Chordata > Amphibia > Anura > Dendrobatidae > Oophaga > Oophaga pumilio. Next base: position 81,833 of record VIAB01000876.1, on the reverse strand, counting down.
GGTGCATAATCATGGTGAACAATGATTAAGAGTGTTATACACACCAAGAATGTGTAAATGAACCGTGACTAAAGGTGATATATGCGCCAGAGATGTGTAGGTGAACCATGACTAAAGGTGCTATATGCACCAGAGGTGTGTAGTTGAACCAAGACTAAAGGTGCTATATGTACCAGAAATGCGTAGGTGACCATGAGTACAGGTGCTATATGTATCAGAAATACGTAAGTGAACCATGACAACAGGTGTTACATACACCAGAAATGCGTAGGTGAACCATGACTGCAGGTGTTATATCCACCAGAAATGCGTAGGTGAACCATGACTACAGGTGTTATATCCACCAGAAATGCGTAGATGAACCAAGACTAAAGCTGCTATACGTACCAGAAATGCGTAGGTGTTGTATGTTGATCTTTGGTACATTTTTCTGGTGTCATCATAGTTTTTTTAAATGCACGTGATTAAAGTTTGGAATTTTACTCCGTTCAAGCGTTATCCTACTTTACACCTTCATACGATTGATGTCCATGGCAGTGGTTATGTGCCGGGCTCCAGAGGACTCCTTGCTGCATTGGTGAGCTGGCTTCCTTCTTTATGATTGTCATAGGTAGGAATATACTGGTGCTAGCTGTGACTTCTAAGGGGGATTTTTCACAGTGGGTGCAAATTTTTGTATGAATGCTCTGTGATCTGTGCAGAGGTCATTGTGCAGTGAAGGAGGAGAAGAGGAGCCGTGACCAACACCTATTGTAAATGGTGGCTCCTTTACTGTCTAGATCTAACGGTATTTAAGCATTATATATCTAAATATTATTCTAATCTACTAATTTCTCCCAAACTGCAATGTCCTTAATATCATTAATGTAAATCCTTCTACAAGGAGTGACAAAATGACATCTGACAGCCTGTCAAAACCTTAATGTCAGCAAAGGTAAAGTGGCCTCCTGAACCATGAACTCGGTGCTGACACAACACAGATGTCCGACATCACCGCAACGTTTAGCAATCACACAAGGGACGTTTAATTGCAGCTAAGTGAATCCGAGGTTTGAGTCCAAAGAATGACCGTTCTCCGAGGAAAACCCATGAAATTACCAGTTCGTTAATCTAAACGATACCACATGCAAGTCCTGTAGTGATCCCAATGTAGGACGTCGTTTGCTTCGGATGCATTTATAGAAGACACGTTTTTTAATGAAAGTCTGTCATCTGTTTGATTAGAAATGCATCTCACATTATTATGAGCCGTTATATTATCTGCCTGGATCCAAGCGGTGAAGCTAAATTGCTTTCCAATGCTGTCATCATGAGGAGCTGAACTACAAACCCATTCAAGAAGGTGTAATCCATTGCAGCACTATGTCCTTCAGCACTGCGCTTTCTGCAAAAATGGATCTCTGAGGAATTCTGCACGATAATGAAAACAATATGTCCTGACCTCATTGCTTTTAGCGTGGGCCGGCAGAATACAATTTCATTTCTAATATCCGATATGACGAAAAAAAGGCTTATATTGTATACAAAGCTAGAAGCGGTCATTGTTACGGGCTACATGGACATGGTGAAGCCATTAAAATAAGTGTTTTTTAGTATGATGTTCTTTATTGCCATTGCTACTGTTGCCAGTAATCCATCAGGCCAGTGCAGGGGGAATCGCTTCACCACGGATGTTATGAGAAGAATACGCAGAATGTTTATACCAGTTTGTATTGAAATAGAGAAAAAAAAAATCACATAACTCAAGCTGCTGTAAATGGCAAGGATAATTTGGGGCATTATAATATATTCTCCAACATTACAATTTATCCTATACTCTCAACATGCCTCCAACTTCATCCATTCTCTATAGGAATGTCAGAGATCGGCAGTCGTAGAGACGACCAATGGAGCAGAAGTGCGAGATGGTATTTTTGGGGGTCATTTGGTATTTGAGGGGAGTGGAGGTCATAGTGGTCAGGCTCTGATCAATCAGCAAACCTTTAAAGAGGTTGTTGGGGACTTTACCATTGATTGTGTAGCCTTAGGATTGGTCATCAATGTCTGATCGATGGGGGTGAGACTCCCGACACTCCAGCCGATCAGATTTTACTAGTGTCTGTATAGTGGTCGTGATTGCACATCCACTACCTATTCAAATCAATAGGGGAACATGTGCAGGACCTGGCCGCGGCCACTATTCCATTGACAGACCTGTGCTGTTCAGCTCCACAACTGAGCTACTGCGTCATCCCCTAACACTGGGAACAGCTGATCCGCGGGGATACCGGGAGTCACACCCCATCTGATCAGATATTAATGACCTCTCCTAAGGATAAGCCATTAATGTTATGGTCGCGGACGACCACTTTAACCGAATTGCAGGGAGGAATTTGATTTCCCGCACAATGGCTTTTGGCAACAGAAATACCAGTTGCGATTACATGTCAAACCCTTTTAAAAACCAGTATTAGATCCAAAAGGCAAGAGAGTTTCTCTTTCCTGCCTACTGGACATGACCAATGTTCTGAAAAAAAAAATGTCTCATACAACGCATTGCAACTGTAAATGATCAAATTTGTATGACTGGCATAAGGCAATGAGGGCTGACCTGGGTCTAAGGGGAATCATTTATTGTCAGGTGCCTTTGATTCCAGAGTGCTGGACATATGGCAAACGTGAAAACAGTTTCCAGTACAAACATGTGGCTTTTGAAGGTTTCAAAAGTAAGGGAATGTCTGGTCCAGTTGGAGTAGAGAGTAGTGATGAGCGAGTATACTCGTTGCTCGGGTTTCCCCGAGCACGCTCAGGTGGTCTCCGAGTATTTGGAAGTGCTCAGAGATTTAGTTTCTGTTGCCGTAGCTGCATGATTTGCAGCTTTATGACAGCCTGAATACATGTGGGAATTCCCAAACAAACAGGCATTCCCCCACATATATTCAGGCTGTCAAATAGCCGCAAATCATGCAGCTGCGGCAACAGAAACAAAATCTCTGAGCACTTCCAAATACTCGGAGACCACCCGAGCATGCTCGGGAAAACCCGAGCAATGAGTATACTCGCTCATGACTAGTAGAGAGTTTCAGAATTTTAGAGAAATCTTGGAGTTTGTTGCATAAGGAGGAGACAAGAAGAGAGAAAAGTGGAGGCCCAGAGCTTTCTTGTGGGGAGCTAGTGGGAGATTAGGTCAGAGATATATGGAAGATATAGGGTATGAACAGACGTAAGTTATTTTTAGTATTTGGAACTGATTTCACTGGGCAAAGGGAGGACAGTAGAGTTAAGCAAATTTTCCAAAATTCTTTATCGATTACGATCAGCGGTGAATATTGTTTTTGCAATATTCGCCGAAAGTCATTGGAGTCAATGGGAGTCGAAATTACCGAATATGTTCGAAGCCAATCATCGAATATAAATTCGGCACGAATAGGGTACCAATATGGCACGAATATGACAAATTCAGACTCAGCGACCGATTTTGAACATATTCACTCAACTCTAGTGGACAGTGAAGGCACTAGCTGAGATTAGAGGAAGACGAGGAATGAGGGGAAACATGAATTAACCAGGTGGTAGAGTTGACTGTGGATAGGAGGAGGCACAATAATATTAGGTCCCATGAAGAAGAGGACGAAACGCGCGTTGGGGTGAGGGACATGGCATTTACTCCAGACATGTAAGATACTTAGGAGAGATTGTTCTGATTGTATTGTATGGTCTTATGAGCATTTCTTTCTAAGGCGCTAATTTTGGTCATATAGATGCTATGGTGTATACCAGGCCAACAATATATTAACAATTTGGTGGCGCATATATACATTTTTCATCATGTGGACTCATTGACCGTTTGTTTCTGACTTCCTGTGATTGCCAGTCAGAATATATTTATTGTAATCTCTGATCCTTTTGTATTATTTTATTGTTTTGTGGAGTCATTAGCCTTATTGTTGTCCCACAATGGAGGTTACCATATTGTTTTAACTTCACATTTTGTCATGGTTTTTATAAACTTTTTTTGGATAATAAAATGATATATTAATGGTTTCTTGATGTTGTGCTGTTTATGTTCACCGATCTGTAATTAAAAGGTGTAACAGACGGGTTTAATAAAAATACAATAATATTAGGGTCTACTTACTAAACCAACCAGTGGCACTTTTACCAATTAGCAGTCGTTTACACAGGCAGACAAAAGAAAACAATACAAGATCGCTCAGTGCACATTGGCCACCATAGTTCTCAGTGAGTGCTGTTTACACAGAACGATGCATAGCCAAGATCGATGATTTTCATACAGTGTATATGGCACTCTCCAGGGATTCAATTACTACCAAACATCAGAGAAAGAAATATCAGGCATGTCTTGTGATATGTTGTAAGCTGGTGCCACAGGTGGAGAAAATTGGGGAAAGATTACAATCTAATGGGAATGACTAGCTTTACAAAAATTACAGACGGCAACTGATTGTGTAGATGTTGTAGTTTTCAAAGGTCATAATAAGATCCTAATTGCAAAATGACATTATAACATGCTCTTAAAATCCAGGTATAATGAGGTTTTCATGTTTTTGTCATGCACTACCATAAAATATTTAAAATACATGGTTGATGAAGGTTGGAGATCTGAAGACATTGCCATCATACAATCACTCAAAGCTTATTTAGGTCTTATTCAAAAGCTCTGTCTCCTTCTTGAGTTTTCGCAAGATGTCATCGTGATCAGTGAGAAGGTCTACCAGATAATGGGCTGTCCACTTTTATACTTGCAGTGAAGATTATTTCCATATCGAATTAAATTAAATCACATTGTATAAATCTGCTCTGGATTGCCCTTTGCAGGAAAATCCCCCCCTCCAAAAAAAAAAATTGTAAAGTCATTTCATTTGCCGATGCTCGCCTGGTCCACTGCATCCCAACTTTCACAATAACATCTGGTCAAATGTAACAGTGCTAATTATTCCATAGCACAAACAAGTCATGTAAAAAGAAGACTGAAAAGAGGATTGAATCTTGCAGAAGATCCTCAGGTAATTTGCAGCAAAAGTTGCATCACTTCAATATAGATTTCTCCTTCCCCAATGAATTCATTAGAGGAGGAAATCTGCTCATCCATGCTGGCTATACTTTTGTTTTTCCAAAAACAGCATCACATTTGCTAATGGTCTTCGGTAATAAAGCTCATCCTCGTTGCAATGCAAAACTACTGTCCCCTTGGAATACTGGACAACGCTTCTGCATATACAAAGAACTGCAAGTATATCGGTCTACAATGCTACATATATATGTGTCACACAGAAGATAGAAAAACAATATTGAAGAGCAAGATTTCCATATAAAAACTTACCCTCAGATTTGGTAAATCACAGCCATCACCACCATTTTCTAGCTGTAGAGCAGAGAGAGACTTACATAACTTTACAGCTTCTCCATTCATGTCCTGGTTTAATGGCTGGGAGTTAATGACTTCTGGAGCATTTTCTATAGTGACGCAGTTCTCCGGTGTTCCAGCGGACATGTTAGCCGGAGTATACTCCTGGTATAGTAAAGTACGGAGTTTCTCATCTAATGTTTTCATTGTGTTGTCAGCGAACTCTACTCTTGGTGGACCTTCTCCATCAGACTCTATGCCCGACTGTTGGAGATTGGAGTTCACCACCGGCAAAGCTAAACCTTGGGCCTGAGCCTGTAAGACAGGTGGCAACGCTTCAGGAATGACATGTAATTGATCAGTTCTTGCCATTCCTTGACCACTTGAACCAGTATCTGACTTTACCTGGACTACAACAGGAGAACCAGTATCTGATTTACACACCTGCCACTCTGGCTTAAGATCAAGAACTTTTTCCTGAGGAACTTGTGGAGCATGACCATTGTCACATTTTAGAGTTTCATTAGTGGTCATCAAATTGCAAGTCTGACCAGGCAGTAACACGCATGAATTGTGCCCTGGGTGAGGTACCACAGGTGCTACTGGCACCTCTTTTAGCACTAGTCCATCAGAGCCTACAGAGTCAGGCTGTGCTTCTATCACGGGTTGTAAAACAGCAGATGAACCAAGAGTTACAGTATCTCCTTGGAGGAAAGATAGGGATTCTGGAAGGGTTTGAAGATCAGAGGAGGAGATTGTTGAGGAGGACTGAGTCATGGAAGCAGGAATTCCCGTAGATTGGTCACATGAATCTGTTAAAATGGACTGACCCAAAGCTGGATTCATCTTCTCCTCATTTGTGGTACACTCGTGATGGTGATCTTCAGAGTTCTTTTCATCTGTAAGAAAATTATTAAAGATTACCCAAAAACATCATCAAACATCAATGTGTGATTGGTGGGGGCCCACTGTTTTGTTATCCCACTGATCAACAGAACAAAGTGGCTGAAAAAGTACAATCCTAGTCCTGCTCACAATGGAGAGTCTAATCTCAGTTGTGAGCAGGTAAAACCTGAAAAGAGCTAGTTCTGGGGTTATCCAACTGTTAGTGCTCATTCACACATCTGATTTTTCCACATGTGAAAAAACATGGACTTATGACTTTGATTAGACTCATCGTACAATTAAACACAGGACAAGCTCGTTTCAGGTTTTAACCCTCTAGATGTTTCCATCAGGTGACAGCTCTATAAAAAGAAAACTTTCAAAACAAAAAATGAGGATATAAAACCCAAAAAAGTCCTGGATCCAAGTGTTTACACCAGAAAACTGGCGTAAAACAGTTTGAAGAGCCAAAATATTTGCACGCAACTTGAAATTCCAAAAAACTTTTGCGATTTTTTTGGCGTTTTCAAACCAATCCCAGCCAGCTGTCAAACTAGGCGAAGCATGAAAACATGGGCAGGATGGGGAACATGGTAACACCCACCTGTCCAATTCATGACCAGATGTGGGGTAGCTTATACCAGAAGTCTTACTGCAATCCCTAACTGGAGTAAAATATCTGGAGAGGTTCCTCCTCCTTAATCGGGTGTCTCTTACTCCAGCACATCCCATTATTAAGACTGGCGTGTACAATGACAGGGTCAAAGTAAATTAGAAAGTGGCTAACATTTTGATTATACTGTCATTAGGTAATGCGCTGGGCTGGTTGTGTCACATCTACAGACAACTGCCAAACACGACAGGTGCACAATACCGGACGCTTGTGCCCGTGAGCCAGC
>VIAB01000876.1:36664-51373 GCA_009801035.1 Oophaga pumilio | reverse complement strand
TCTCAGGAGAGTCTGCTTCAGGGGGAACATACTTCTTTCCCCTGTAGGATGTTGACCAATCATAAGCAGGAAGAAACATGCAGGGGAAAGAAAGACACACCCCCACAATAGCTTAGAGAATGTTTCTCAGTGTGAGACATGTAATGATAGTCTGATCTCCTCCCTGCTGAGTTTTTTTGTGATTAATAAGTGTCTGAAGGATTTTTTTTTTTAAATCAAGTATTTTTTATTATTAAAATACTTTTTTGTGACACAACAGTAAAAAACAACTCAACCAAGAAAGGGACCGAGTCACTCTTCTATCCCCCCCTCAACATATTACCCCTTTAAACATAACATTTTGAGATAAATGTTTCACAGTTCTGTCCACAGCAGATTAGAAGTTTAACAATACGAATAATCATTATCAAAACAATATTAATGAGGAATCTAAATCTTGAGTCTTGAATTTTAGACCCACTCATTTCTCAAGTCCCTTGATTTAAGTATTTTCAATGAACAATTTTGACACATATATTCATGCGTATATTAATAACTTGATCATTTACCGAGTATTACTTTATTCTTCTCCTGAAATATTTTCACTTTTATTAATTACCCTTTTTTTCTTATTTCTAGTTTATTTCCTCCTGTTCCCTCCCCCAAAACCCTCATGTTTCTTGTAATGTTCCTCTTTATCTTATAACATGTAAATTCTTAATAAAATGTACTGGAAAAAAGCAGAGATGGGTGTGATTATAAGGATATCTCATTTATATGAATAAATACTGTATATGTGTAGTCAAAACAAAGGACTGGAACACGACTTATTCCTTCCAAAGACCATACTAAGGACATGAGAGCACTAATTACCGGTGGAAGAAAAAGCGATTCCAGCAGCTAAATAGAAAAGGGTTCTTTACAGTTAGAACAGTCAGACTGTGCGTTGACCGACCATAAGAGGTAGTAATGGCAGACACTATAACAGCTTTTAAATAAGGGATGGATGATTTCCTCAGTACACAAAACATTGTGGGTTATAGTTAATTTAGTGATAAAATGTAAAATTGTTAGAGAAAGTTTGAACTTGATGGACTTTTTACAACCTATATAACACTTCTTCAGCTTTCATCATAGTAGCCGTATCTGGGGAAGCTGAGCTGAGCTTTGTCTTATTACAAACACTTCTAGCAGCTCTTCTCAAACAGTGATGTCAGCTCAGATGTACTGCTCCCATCACCAAACTTGCTGCCAAGATGAAAGCAGTTAGAAATCACAGACATCTCTGGTCTGGGAATGTTATAATCACACACAACTCAGAGGGGAGAACAGTGAGGAGATCAGACTGTCTTATTACAGCTCACACTGAGAACTCTGCTCTAAGCTATTGTGGGGGAGTGTCCTTCTTTCCCCTGCATGTTGCTGCCTGCTTACGATTGGTCAATGTGGCACAAGAGGAAGAAAAACACAACCCCAGAAGCAGACTCTCAGGGGAGATCTATTTCCTACCTATAGATCTTAACAGCTCATTTTCATATTTAAAAAAAGGTGGATTTCTTTTAAATAAGATATCAGATCGCTAATATCAAGGTATAGATGTCACAGTAGGCATGATTATTCTGACAAATTCCTTTTAAATACATATATTTGGGGCCATAAAGTTAAAAAATCTCCCATTGGACCATCAGAATGAGCTCACTGACATTCTCAGATAATCCAGTGGGGGACAGAGACAATTTAGCGACAAAAAATGTATAATTGGTGGAGAAAGGTTGCACTTGATAAACCTGAGGTTTTTTTTCAACCTATGTAACCCATTCTGCAGCCACACACTGCAACACAGAGACAATAGAAGGAAAACAGTGCTAAATTTTTAATTAAACTTAATTACAATTTAGCCTAAAATATGACGTGAAAGAAAAAAAATTGTCCCCAAAAGGGAAAAATATCCGTTATTGGTGCAGCAAGACCCATCTCCAATACATTTTGGTATACCTTGGTGTGGCTGCAATCATGCAAAAAATGCTTCTTGAAATGTTCAACTGGTAATTCGCAGCATGATGTAGCATGTAATAGCAGGAACCATGCAGTATTTAAAAGAGAATCTGTCAGTCCCCATAAGTAAATGAATACCTAAACCAGGGGCCATTCGTTCCAAATGTGGATCTGGTAAATTTATAAGCATTATGATGTTTGGAAAAAAAAATACTTCGAAAAAACAGCAGCATGCCATTCCTTTCAGTCAAGTGGGTGGTGCTGTAGTGGGAACTAGTTCAAGGTCTCCCCACTGCTAAGAAGCCCACACAGCTTTAATTGATGTCCTGCCCCAATACAGCTTCATGTGTTGGACGGGACGTCAATAAAAGCCAAGTGGGCTTCCCAGCAGCTTGAAGATCGTGACTAGCCCCCATTACAGCACCACCCACTTGACTTTAAGGAGCATCACATAGCAGTTTTCAAAGTAATTTTTAAGTTTATCTCTATCATAATAAAAGTTATAAATAAACCAAAGTCACATTCAGGACTGAATTACCATATTGAATAGCAGCATTCCCCTGGTTCATGTGTCTAAATGCTAGTGGCAGGATCCCTATAGACCAAAAGTTAACTAATTGAAGTCAATCGGGAAACAAAGACATATCCTAAAACCAGGAGGTTTTTTAACAAGATCTGTAAAATAGGTATTTGCAAACTTTTTTCAAAGAAAAAAAAACTTTGTAATTTGACAAGAAGCAAGGCTAAATAGAGCTCTAAAAACAAGGTGGAGAACAAAAAACAATAAATCTATTTACCTAACTGTACACCTCTAAACCCGAAAACATAGTTCTGTTATAAATTGCTACCTGCAAAACGCTTTTGGCTTCCTGCAACCACCACTAGATGGCGCTTAGGAGCTAACTGTATACAGTTTTATTATTGAGGTCAATATATCAACAGTATGCAGTTTGCTCTAAAGCTCCCTCTAGTGGTGGCTTAAGGCAGCCAGCACGTTTGATGTCTAAGCAGGCGAATTCGACTGATAAAGACCTGAGACCACTACAAAAATATATTAAGAAGGTAAATCGTCACATAATAATTGAACTATTTAGAGAATATTTAAAAAAATGATGCTCAAGGGTAGACTTTAAATTGATATTTTAAAGAATTTCCTGATTTATTACATTTTCTCTGCTCTAAAAAGTTAGCTGTGAGCCCAAGTGGAGAAGTAATGTCATAAGTAACAAATATGGGAGGGCACACACTTACTGGATATGTGCCAGAATGGAAGCAATATACTGATTTGCCTAGACCTAGTTAATGGCTATTGAAAGTCTCCATTATAAATTAATAAATTGTACATTGTAGGAAGAAAATTAAAAAAAAACAAAAACAAAAAAAAACACGGTTTCTGCATCACAAAAGGAGCCGCTTCCGTACTTCTATATGAAGCAGATAATGTAGTTTGACGTATATTATATGGTAACGCTATAGATGGCTGTACTACCTGGGATGCAGGTACCTGGTGCTGCTGCAATGGTACCGTGGAGATCTGGAGAGGTTTCAGCGGTGCTGGAGAGTGCGGGGGCTGGTACTGTTGGTATGGATGGGAGGTAGGCTGCATTGGACAGACCGTCTGCCCCGCTGGAATTTGCTGTATAATAGTTTGGTGTTGAATTGGCTGCCATTAAAAACATGAAAAAAGTTAGAAAAGGCCTAAAATCATTATGAAAAAAATCACTTGATGTTTTAGCATAGAGATGGGTCGAATCGATATTTAGGACCTGGTCCAGCAGCCGGTTCAGTAATCTGTGACTGTTAAACGGAAGTCCTGTGAACCACCTTTTACCCTCCGATACCCCCGGCTTCTTTTTTGATTGGCGACACCATCATTGTGGCGTGATGAACGTGTGACATTGCGCTCGGATGGCTTAGGAAAAGAAGAGCTGCAGATATCAGAAAGTAGGAAGCGGGACCCAGGGCTCCAGTCCAATGGATAAACATTACTGACCTGGACGCTGGACCAATTCGCACCATCTAAGCTCTAGCATGCCCTCCAATGCCAGCAAAACGCTCTCTATAGCAGTTTTCTAATCTAGCGAGTAGTGAGGACCCTTACTTTTTTTTTTTTTCATTATAGTCAGAAAATCCTTTTTTGCAATATGCGGAATTAGTAATGACACGATGACTTAAGCTGTAAAATAAAGTAAAAATACAGCTTATTTTCTTACCTGGCTGGATAATGCAGGCGTGGCAGACCCAAATTGAGCAGGGGTTGGTTGTACAACTGAGTAAGATGTGCTTGGATCTTGGTAATGATGTTGCAGCAGTCCAGAGTGCAATGTAGAGGTGCTAGAAACCCCATGCTAAAAAAGCAAATGGAAAAAATTCACAATGGGATTTATCTACCTATCTTGCTTTTATGCTTTTCATACAGTAGGTGCAAGCAGAATACTAAAAACCATAATGAACATCGCAAAAAAGGAAAAAAAATGGTGAACATGAGTGGTTCTGGGAGCACAAATGTTTCCGTCCTTCCTTCTCACATTAGAAGGAACTTTCCGGTTTTGCAGTATGAGAAGCGTACTACAATAATCAACAGATCGATTATGGAAATCGGTCGTTTATCTAATAAGTCTAAATGAGTTTATTCCGAAAAAAAAAATTTACAAAACGGTTCTTAGCCGCAAATATTTGTTTCAAGTCAACGTCAAGTAATATTGTCTTCTGTTGGATCTCTGTAACCTTTTCCTGAGTAAGAAGATGCGCCCACCATAGGATCCTTTTAAAATACGGTGGTCCAATCTGATCCAGTCTGCATAGTCAAAAGTGTATTAATGGCATAGCCAGTTTTCTTTTAAAGGATGTCCAGAAGGACTACTACTACTTTGTACGTGTAGTCCAACCTGCCAGCAGCCAGTTACAGAGCAGGAGGAGGCGAGCAAATTGACATAGGAAGAGTTCAAGTGAAAATACGGCACATTAGTGTTCCAGGGCTCAGACCCTTCGTCAGGCAAGAATCGAATAGCTGGATCCATCAGAAGATCATGGTGGTCTCAATGAGATGACATAAAGGGTAGTGTCACTTTTAACTCTCAGACTACAACAAAACTGCAAAACTTTGGCTACATATCTATATAGTAAGACTTCTGCCGTCTCACTGTGACCACCATTATTTTCCGAAGTATCCAGAAAATTGCTCTCCCTTGATGAAGGGTCTAAGATGCGAAACGTTGCACTCACAAGTGTATTCACAAAAGTGCCATGTCTTTTTGGATCAGGAAAGCAAAATAAAGATATTTTGCGGAAAACCTATTAATTATGGAGTGTTCTTCCATCTCGAAGTCCGTTAAGCAATGTGTCATCTCTACAGTGGAACGTGGGCCCCCGGCTTTACGCTACAGGAGTTGCGCAGCCAAGATTTGTGAATGCAAACTTTGAGTTTAAAGTCATGGTTTCCAAAAAGTCAAAATGAGAAAAAATAAAATTAGCGTTGGGGTGTAAATTTTCATTTGAAAAAAATAAAATAAAATTTGAAACTGCATTTTTCCACGTTCGTTCTCTAATTTGTAAGAATACAAGACAACCCACGACATTCCAGTTAAAGTCCTTGCGCCTTTACATAACTGGGCATGTTAACTTTCTTCCATTTTTGTCTCTTTAAACATTTTCAATCAAAGTGGCAGATAGGGGAAGCTTGATTCCTTGGCACAGCAACCTTCAGATGGAGAAACGGCAGGAGCTGAGGTTAATTTCCGCCTCTTGGAGAATGTTCTGTATCAACAGCTTAAAAATAGATTGTGGGACAGACACATGCCTGGGCAGACAGGGCAATCCCATCTGATGGATACTGAATATCCAGGGGCATAGGATTTGAATAATTGAATATCTTTTTTGGACAGACATCTGGAGACAGGAGATGACTGCAAATGGCCAAATGTGATAAAAAAAAACAAAAACAAACTGCTCAGTAAATTAACCAATTAAACAACTCAAAAACGAGCAGCGAGCAACCATGGGCAGATTAATGCATATATTATGTGTTCCTTTCGCTCTCTGCAAAAGGGCAGGAAATGCCTACCAGGCTGCAATCACAGGGAGAAAATATTGGCTGAGCAAAAAGGTTCAGGAAAGTGGTTTCAGTCCGAGAGACCACATTTCAATGCTTAATTTATTGTTCGCCTGTTTCTGCTGAACGTGCACATTTTTTAATTACTGCTCTCAATCAAACCGATTAGGTTATTGCTTCATGCAGAGAGGGAATGAGAGGGGCAGGACGGGTTTGCGGCACTGAATGCGTAATCGGATGCAGCTTTACTATTTACACTAGCTATGGATGGCACTGAATGATCATTTTATCTCCTTTTTAAACAAATCAGGTCTTTTAGGAACAAACAAAAGCCACAGAATATATTAAAACGAGTTGTTCGATTTTGAGGACAATCTTTTATTTTTCTTTAATTAAAAGGGAACCGGACAGGTTCCCAATGCCCCCCAAACCACCAGCATTTGTATATTCCTTTATAAATACCCTGCCTAACAAGTCCTTTATTACGTTTGACACAAAGTATTTTTAAAGTCCGTTATTGGCACGCAAATAACCTTTTGACTAATCAATGGAGGGTAAAACATGATTTGCAAGAGGCGGCTTCATCGCCTACTCTTTGCAAATCTTGCGCGACTTTCTTTCCCACTGGTTATTGCGAAAGCCAGGTGTACGCTTTCTAGCTTCAGAGGTGCACTTAACCCTCGGCTCTTCTGCTGCCATCAGGCTGCTTCTCTGCTTCCGGAATTGCACAGTGTGCTTCTGAAGATAGAAAGCGTATACCCGGCTTCAGAGGCGCAATAACCTGTAGGAAAGAAAGTTGCACGTATGCACAAAATTTGCAGAGAGGCAGCTCTTGCAAATCATGTTATTACACCGAGTGGGACAACTAGTCAAACGCCCCATCGACTAGTCAAAAGGATGTTTGCATACTAAGAATGGAGTTTTCTAAGGATCTGTTAAAGAAGCACTCCTCCTCCTCCTCCCATCAGTTTTTATCCTCTTAATATATTGCAATCAACATATTATACAGCACTGTGTACTTACAATTGCTCATTTTGCCTTTCTACCCAGTTAATTTTTCTCTTTTCCATTAGGTCTATAACATCATGTGATTAAAAACTGAATAGCTGATTTCTGCTAAGCGCTATGTAGAAACAGGAGGTCAATTTTCCCTGCGTAAGTCACTGAGAATAGTCCCTGGCAGGGGTAGGAGAGAGCAGCAGGGTCAGGAGTTGAAGAGGGGAATGATAAATGCTGGGACATGAGACTTCCTGTTTCTACATAGAGAAAAGAGAAGAATTATCTGGGTAGAAAGGCAAAATGAGCAATTGTGAATACACAGTGCTATAGAATATGATGATTCTAATATTAGAAAGAGGATAAACACTTTGATGGGAGTGCCCAACATAAGACTAGTGATGAGTTAACGTGTTCGGATAAGGCGTTATCTGAGCATGCTCGTGTGCTAACCAACCGAGTGTCTTCGGCGTGCTCGGAAAATATGTTCGAGTCCCCGCGGCTGCATGTCTCGTGGCTGTTTGACAGCCGCAACACATGCAGGGATTGCTTAACAAGCATGCTCAGATAACACCTTTACCACCACGTTCGCTTATCACTAATTAGCACAAGTGAAACGTCAGAGTCAGACATCGGCAGGTTCTAATAACTGAAGTACTACATCTGCTTTCACAGTTGCTGTAAACCAATCTTTTAATAAGATGTCTTGGAGACTTGTAAGCCAAAAAGTTCTTTAAACAAGAACGATAGGACTATAACATTTCGATGAATTTCCAGCAGATAAGAATAAAACACAGAATTAATTGCAATTGGAAATCAATATAAATGCAAATGTCAAATCCATCTTAAAGGTATATTCCTGCCAAAAGCATGAATCACCTGTCCGTTGGATTACAGCTAAGAGGTTGCGTGGCTGTGGAATATTGGGTATTCGGGATCCTCTTTTCTAGAAAATCGGCATGTGTCCCATCGGTAAAATTTCAGGTGGAGAACTAATAAACGCTTTTGGCTAGAATAAACCATTTTAATATTCTCCAAATAGTAAAAAAAGTCCTACTTACTGCTGCAGCTTGCTGGTATTGCCCCAACTGGTGTTGAGGACTCTGTGATAGAGCCTGGCCCTCGATGACAGGCGGGCTGTAAACTCGCTGCACCGCAGGCGGAAGAGTGTCTGGCAGAGAGGAGTAAATTACACTTTGCTGACTGCTTTGTGAATCTGAATATACCGTAGACCCCTGACCACTGTCAAATGTGCTGTCAGCTGCCAAAGCAAAGCCAGAGCCCAAAATAAAAAAAAAAGAAAAATGAAATAGAAGAAAAAAAATAAATCAGCAAATAATGTACATGTAGAAAGATTTTACTATGACAATATACATATAGATTCATGCAAAGACTGACAAAAAGGTTGAGCATTTGCTTATGTCAACCGGGGGTTCTTCACATAATTTAACTAAAGTCTAACAGAGCATGACATTTAGAAGGTTTCTAATTCAAAGCATATTTTCCATGTCCATCCAAAGAGGACAGTCTATTAGATTTATTTTACCAAGTGTTGCTTCACCGATTCTGGAGCAGTTCCAAAATGAACGTCTCCCCAAGTAATAAAGATAAAGGTTTTCCCTTCAACCAACTGGGCGTAGACCACCGAACTTCTGTTTCCGAAGCGGTGTTTTGATTGGCCAATGAAGGAGGAGAAAAAGCCAACGCTCACAAAGAAGGTCTGTGGTACACGCCCAGTTGGTTGAAGGGAAAATTTGCCTCTTCATTACTAGGGGGCCATAACTTTGGAATAGAGGGAGGGGCACTGAAGAAAAAGAAAAGCTGCTCCAGAATCACACCAATTGAAGGAGGTAATCAAGTTAAATATTAAAAAAAACAGTGAATGGTCCTCCTTAAATCTGTGGTGGTCAATATTTTATATTAGGAGGGCTACAAATGTGGCCACTGAATTATTGCAAAACTTTGGGACAGCATTCAATGTCCTCAGTGTCTCAGATGAAGGGGAGACGTGGGCGCAGATATGTGGTTAAATGTTTACTGCTTAAAGCAGAGATTATGCAAAGTCACAAACTGATGGTCCACAGGGTGGCCACTCAAGGCCGCTAGTCTCCTACCATTGCACTAAAAATATGAGGCTTTATATTTAATTTTTTTTTTTTTTGGCGTTTCCAGTAAAGATTAGAAAGGGATCATATTTCCTGGTTAAGCTTTGTATTTGTCTAATCATAAATAGATTACAAAGTTCTAAGCAATTCTAGAGGTTAATGGTTTCCTACTGGCAGATACTTCCTCCAGCTCAAGATGTAGAACGAGAAATACAATTCATTGCTCTGTAATGAAATCAAATGCAATCCGAGATCGCAGTGCATAAACAACAGAGATAATATAAGTTTACTGTAGTTTTTTTTTTTTAGCCCTCAATTACATATAGAAACATAATTTTAAGTATCAAGACTAACGTCACATCAATAATATCCAATGAAGATCACTTGACTCAAATAAAAATTGCACAAGTCGCCCAAAGCTTGCCATTGTTTTGCCAATAAAGACACTAAATCCGATTAACAAGGAAGAATAATCCACCAAAGTTAGTCAGCATCCGGAAGACTTGAAAGTCCTACGTAGATAAAGGTAAGATGAAAGAACGCAAAGACATAAAAAGGGAATGATGGTGGTCGTCTTCGACCAACCATGTTGTGATGCTAATCATCTCAGTTGTCATCATTATTGGTTGTTTTTATTTTTCTCTTTCTTGATACTACAGAAGAAATTAAAGAAGCGCTCCCATCAAAGCTTTTATCCTCTTAATATATTACAATCATCATATTAGAGGGGTCAGCTCCTGAGAGACGCACAGACTCAGCCTTACAATATGGGTAAGCAAGATGTATGATTTGCACTGTGCACCTTATATGTGGCCACTGATTTATATATAGATGTTTTTTGGAACTATTCAGATTTATACTGATAGGTTACTATGTTGGTTCCACATTTTTGATATATACCCTGGCGATGTATTAGTCTGTTGCTGTCTTTCTTACTGACAGCTTATCCTCGTCACACCTCTATGTTCTCTTTGGGCCTTTAATGTTGGCATTTTTAAAATTGTAATAAAGAATTTTGATAATTTTTGAGATAAGACTCATGCTCCTTTTTCCTTTGGTATTATATATTCTTGGGAGTCTTTTTTGCTTTGTTGGCTCTGGGGCCAAATTATTCTTGGGGTGATTACATATTCACCATTATTTGACTTATTATTTTATGACTTTTTGTTTAAATTGTAGAAATTATTATTATTCCAAGATCTATTGATTAAAATATAGTTTGTTCCTGGGTCAACCCCTTTGTCTAACAAACAGGCAATCCCTGCAAGTGTTGTGGCTGTCGAACAGACATGCAGCCGCGGGGACTTGCACATACTTTTCGAGCACGCCAAAGTCACTCGGTTAGCACCTGAGCATGCGCCAATAACACCTTATCCCAGCACACTAGTTAAATTACATTTGCCATCGCATTAAGATCTGAGTGTATGTAAGAAAGAAATTTGCTTCCTTCGAGGAGGTTATTAAAGAGATTTGGCCGTCTTCCTTAAACATCCTTCAAAATATGTCCAAGGTTAATGAGTATTATTTCCCCTGAACTCTAAACACATCTTGCATTTACTCCTAAAGTAATAGACATGTTCTGCCCTATTACCATTAGATTATTTAGACGTGTCAGCATTAATGTATGGACTATATGCGCATAATTAACTTGATGGGTAGTGCAGGAAATACAGAACAGGAGTAAGTGCACCTGCAGTGCTTCCACTGACTCGCGCTTCCACCATCATATATGTAAGAATCTCAGATGCAAGTGAAAACCAATCTGAAACTACATAACACGAAGCAAAATCTCTTGCAGATATCTATTGTGCGCTAAGCGTGATAGTCAACAACTCATAGTAGATCCATGTCATGTGCAATCTGTAATCTTACATCAATCTGGACACGAACTCCGTGATGCCGTCACTATGGCTGAATGGTTTGGGTCACGCAAACATTAAGAGTTTATTGTCAGGTGAGCAAATTTCTAAAGGATTTTCTGCTCTTGCTAAGAGACATATCAGTCTTTAGTGATCACTCTGACCTCTGGGACCTCCAATAATTCTGAGAATAAGGAGCCAAGGTGCCTCTTCCAAACTCGGAGCCATTCACAGTTTTTGACCTCGTCAGATTTTCACGTATGACTTCCATTTGTGATTTGAACCTATCATATTCTATGGGGATGTGCATGTCCCATCTTTTTTTTCCTTGGACCCAAGTGGTTCCCGTGAAAAATATCGGACACACGTCCGATTTTGAGATGATGTTTGGATCAAAATCGTCAATGCAAGTTAATAAGTCCATGAAAAAAAAATAAAAATTGGGCTACACCGAGATGACATCCAACTCTGATTTTCGAATGGAGAAGGTGGTCAGTTTGTTTCATATGTGTTAAAAAAAAAAAAAGATTGGATGTGTGAGAGGGCCCTTTCCCTGCACAACGAAGCTTGGCTGTGCGGAAGATTGCAGACGGCACAACTTGAGCGAAGCCCCGTTTTAAGAAGGTCCGGGTGCAGAGGAAAAAACGTAAAGGATACCCAGTGCTGAAATGGCCCCGTAGATCCTTCATTCAGAGAATCCTCAAGGGATGGTATTTCCCAACGATATGATGACATTAAGGAGATGGAAATACCCTTCAAATCGCCAATGCATGTAGCCTTATAATGGCTCGGTGTTGTACAACATTGTAGAGGTGTGACGAACATCTACTATACCTCTGCATGCCTTAGATTTCACATTGGACATGGATTTTCAGTAAGAAAAACTCTATACATGTCCATTAATCACTCTGTATGTTATAGAGTCGTGAAGAGCAACCATGCCGAGTCATAGAATCCATAGAATGTTACAGTTGGAAGGGACCTCCAGGGTCATTGTGTGCAACCCCCTGCTCAAAAGCAGCATTCACTTAACCATCTTGGTTGTCTGTCCAGCCTCTGTTTGAAGACTTCCATTGAAGGAGAACTCACCACCTCTCGTGGCAGCCTGTTCCACTCATTGATCACGCTCACTGTCAAAAAGTTTTTTTCTAATATCTAATCTGTATCTTCTCCCTTTCAGTTTCATTCCATTGCTTCTCGTGTTTCCATGGGCAAATTAGAATAAGGATGATCCCTCTACAGTGTGTCTTTTAAGATCTAAGGTAAGGTGTTAGTGTGGGAGTCAACGTTGGGAATGACGGCCACATGGGAAAGGTGATTCAAAAAAATTAGTTGCAACCACAATTAAACTAAAAACAAAATAACACATATAAAGGCGTATATTGGGTTCTTAACCTGTTCTACATGTTGCCCAGGGGGTACAGTACAGGCACCATGTTTCTAGACGATACTCGCAGTCTCAGCATGTAATTTTGAAAAGTGGAGCACAGTGTATATTCATAGCCCTAGTGCAATTTTTTAGATCGGGAATGCCTGGCATGATTAAATATTAGTATAATAAACCTATATCGGTATCCTAAGACTAAATCCAAGAACCTATATGCAGAGTATAATCATGGACTACCTATAAAAGCACATTTAATATGTAATATTTTCTGATATTAGAGTGATTTTATTGCTTACTCCATTATCTGTGCGTGCCGATATTGTGAGTGCTTTCAGTGGGAGAAGCAAAATAGGAATCTTGTGGGTATGATACCTTTTAATGGCTAACAAAATATAGTTTAAGATATTACAGGGCAAGCTTTGAAGACTGCTTACGTCTCTTCATCAGGCTGGTGTAACAAAATATTTGAAGAAACACAATTATATACAGTGAAAAACACAGGGATGGTGTGATGCATGGACCATCCCTGTGTTTTTCACTGTATATAATTGTGTTTCTTCAAATATTTTGTTACACCAGCCTGATGAAGAGACGTAAGCAGTCTCGAAAGCTTGCCCTGTAATATCTTAAACTATATTTTGTTAGCCATTAAAAGGTATCATACCCACAAGATTCCTATTTTGCTTCTCCCACTGAAAGCACTCTATGTTTTTTTTTTACTGGCTAACACGGTACCAAACAAATTTTTATTTTTTTTTTCGTTTTGCCGATATTGTATGATTATTTTTTTTTTTTAATTATGTTTCAATCAAACGTATGCATTATCTATTTTTTTAGCTCTGAATGTTTTTTTTTTATATATAGGTAATTTACTAAATATTAAACCACGATGAAAGTAACTGCTGCAGAGGGGAGAAAGAATTAGGGACGGATATACCGCATGTGCGGCTACACCAGGGCCCCTGCAGGGCGGCTAACACTGAGGGTAATCTGGCCAGTTTATTCGGCCCGAGGCTCCGGGGGCCCCTGGAAAGATTGCCATCATGTGCGGCAGGCAGGGAGTGATCCTACAGGAGAAAATGGCAGCAGAGCGGAGTTGCAGGGATCTGTCCTGCTTCCTGCCCATGCTTCCTGTCTGACACATCAGCGCGGCTGGATTACGTCAGCATTCAGTGCGTGCCTGTGTCAGATAGAAAGCAGCCAGCGATGAAGATGATGCAGCTGCGGGGAATGTGCGGAGGTGAGTGGCGCTGTGTGTGTGCGTGGAGAGGCCAATGATGGGGGGTGGTGGGAGAGAATGCAATGATGGAGGTGGTGGATTGGGCATTGATGGGAGTGGTCTGGGATAAGGTAATGATGGAGGTGGTGGAAAAAGCAATGATGGGGTGGTGGAGAGGACAATGATGGGGTGGAGGGGGAGAACAATGGAGGTGGTGGAGAGGGTAATGATGGATGTGGTGGAGAGGGCAATGATGGAGATGATGGGGAAAGGCAAAGATGGAAATGAAGGGGAGGGCAATGATTGGCGTGGTGGAGAGGGCATTGATGGGGTAGTGGAGAAAGCAATGATGGAGCTGATGGAGAGAGCAATTATGGGATTTGGGGAGACAAAATGACAATGAGGGATGTGGGGGAGAGGACAATGAGTGATGTGGGATATAGGACAATGAGGGATGTGGGGGATTGGGATGGGAGGAAGGGGGGGACTTGTAATGGACTTATGAACAGGAGGAGGTAGAGGAAGATGTTAGATATGGATGTAAAATGAATTGTGTGTTGGAGGAGGATACTAAGCCCCTGATAGCATCCTCCCCCATCTCACAATTCATTGTGATGCTATTGAGGACTTAAAATTTATTGGGGAGTGGGAGAGGAGGCGATAAGGTGCATAGGACCCTTTACAATGAACTGAAAGGAGGGAGAAGACGCTGTCAGGGACATGTATTGAATTGGGAGGTGGTGGAGGATGCTCAGTACCTGATAGCGTCTTCTCCCACCCCCAAATTCATTTTGATGCTATCAAGTACTTAGAATGACTGGGGGGGACACAGGACAGGGACAAAGGCTATGTGCACACGTTCAGGATTTGCAGGAGAAAATTTCGCTGCATATCCTACTGTGTTGGCAGGAAGAAGGTTGCGTAAAATACATTTATTTTTTTCCACATTTTTGCCATGCTTTTGTTACTTATTTCCCCATTAGTTTGGGTGAAATACACTGCAAAAATAGACATTATGCAGATTTTAATCTACTGCAAATCTACAAGGAAAAAATAAGCAGCGTGTGCATGAGTCTTCAGGGATCTCATTCACTTTTCCTGTACTGTAAAACCTTGCA
>VIAB01000875.1:162990-176314 GCA_009801035.1 Oophaga pumilio | reverse complement strand
CCCATCAGCGTCACACTGACCTGTTCTCATTATAATGATACCCTCCTCCCTTCGGCGTCACACTGACCTGTTCCGTGCTGTAATCCCGCACTTGCGTAGAAGATCAATGCAGACACTGCCCATAGGAGGGTGGAAAGGGTTCACGTAACCACACGAGTGTGCATGGCGCATAAAAAAAACAAAGTTGAAAATAGAAATAACCACCGCTCTAGCTAAGGACACCTGATATAAGGTGTACAAGTCCAATAGTATTGTCAGGTGGCAAGAAAAAAAGAAAAAGTGAACTCACTGTCAACTGGAGAAGAGATTCCTAGAGAAATTGGGAGATGCCTGCTTCAGGTTTGTGCTGAAATAATAATACAACCGGTAAATTGTTGGATTTAACCGATCATTGAAATATACCACATTTTCCTTTACATCTAAAAATACAAAGTTGTAACATCAATATCAGACCAACAGCTGTGCCTCGATCAAACCCACAAGTCAATTATGTTGTGGCCAATAAAAAAGCTAATAATCCAACATAGGAATGTCTATGTATACTGTCTTATCTGTCACATTTTCAAAATTCATGTTTAAGAAGCGTAACGTTGTACCAGAAACTCCAGTACTGTGTAAGTTCTCAACTATAACCAGAGTTGTGGCTGCAGGGGGTGCAAAAGTGGCATTGGCATCTGGGCCCAAAGACCTCCCTGCCTCATGAGAAGATAATGGCAGAAGAGGGACCAGGCTACAGACATTGACATCCTGTACTCCAGTGCAATGCCATGCGAATTCCACCATCAGAACAAACTTGGTCTATGATCTAGCAGCCATGATGCAAAAGGCCGACCACATTTTTTGGTTTATACACAGTACATTGACCATTAGTTTGTATTTACTGTGTTTTTTTACAAATATTTGGCAATTATTATATTTATTTTTCATATCTATGATCTAAAAAAATCACCTATATAGATTTTATTGCAGTGGTGGGAAAAAATTCAGAAATCTGAGAATTTTTTTATTTATTTTTTTTGCTTGAGTCGCCATTTTCCAAAACTAGTAGTTTTAATTTTTCGGTTGATGATGAAGCTGTGTGATGGCCTATTTATTTATTTATTTTTTTTACATAGTGCCCTGATAATTTTTATTGATACTATTAAAGTGACATTTGGATCTCTTCATGCTTTTTTTTTTTCTGTTGACTTGCAGCTACCAAAAATTTGCCATTTTTATTTTTATATTTGCAGTATTTATAGATCATGTTTAATTTTGTACTTTGATCAGGCTTTTCTGGACACGGTGATGCTAAACAGCTGTCTTTTGTGTTTCTTTTCTCCAAAATATCTGCTTATTACCTGTGGAAAAAGGGGTGATTCAAATTTTTTTTTGTCCCCTTATAAAAAAAAAATTAAATAAAAAATTTCTCTTCACTTTCAGTGCACTTAGGGAACTTGCACCTGTGATCTGATCGCTTCTATATACAGCAATACCACAGTAGTGCAGCATATAGTAAAAATTACTGTCTCCTATAGTTCCCAACCACAGACTGTTGATTGGGCTCAGAACCAAAGTCATGGGGCATTAAGGGGTTAAACACCTCAATACAAAAGAGAGGGTTGTGTTTTTACTATTGTGATTCTTCACATGTCTTGTTTCCTTAAACAATATACTATTGTGATTCTGTACATGTCTTGTTTCCTGAAACAATATACTATTGTGATTCTGTACATGTCCTGTTTCCTGAAACAATATACTATTGCGACTCTGTACATGTCTTGTTTCCTAAAACACTACAGTTGGTCTAAAAATAAGCTCAATGGTCAATGTGAAAATTTCTATTTTTAATTCAGATTATTAATTGTATTTTTAGATTTTTTTTTTACATCTCAATGCCTAAAAATATTTAAATATTTTTTACACAAAATCCTGACTTCAAATTTAGTAATTTCCAGATGATGGCTTCCCGTTTAATTTGTCTGTGCCTGCTGTTTTCTCGTGAAAGCTGAATTGTAGTATAGATATAGTATAGATGTAGTACAATTAAACCAGACATATGTGAATTTTTTTTTTCTTACTTGTTAAATGCACATGCCTACAGGATTTACCGAGGCGTAGAAAAAAAATCTGCACTAATGTGATAATCATATTTATGAGCGTGCTGAAAGATTATTGAGAAGAGTGAAGGTGCAGCTTATATACACGTGTCCTTTCTTGCCGCCATATGTTCTACATTACTACTGTTTACACTGAACATGGCCTGTACTACAGCTCCTCCAAGTGGCCTGGAAAACCAGGTCACCAGCTAATGGCTGTCGCCTAACACTGTCGACCATTATTATCTGCAGTTCTCCAGCAGAAGAGGCAGATCATTCCCAAGGCTCTGAGGTTTGGAGGCCAGGATGCATTAAGTAATGCATTGATTGAAAAGCACTTTGCTCTGGGGCATCCGGTGTATGTCCTTGCTGGAGATGGCTTTCTATGAATATTCTAGTATTTGGAGGACAGTGCAGCACACCGAGGGTCTGCACATATCCTCAGCGAGCGCCTGTTACAGCACAGATGGTGTGCGCCAAACAATATTGGCCAGTAATCTGTTTGTGCCCTAGAAGATTAACAAGGTCCTGGTTTTGCAGGAGCTGCTGATATTTTTACTAAATTAAATGTCTGCAGTGTTTTATGCTCCCGAACCGTCGCTCCTCGTTGGTAGAAGATCCTGTCTGACACTGCATCCCAAAAGTAAAAGAGAAACTTTTTTTTTTTTTCTCTCAGCTGTGTCAAGAATGCCAAGGCAATTGGGGCAGATTTTTAACTTCTGACAGTATAAGCCAAGCCCTGTGTAGGAAGTAACTGATTAAATTGCTGCAGTCATGTGAGCGACCAGGGATCTTCAGGCACATCACAGAATGCATTGTGGCCTTGTTCAATAGACAAAAATCTATTTCTGCGTCATCGGATGAGAACGGACAATCTGGAGGAGCTTTGAAGGACAGGGTTATATAGATTATTATTTTTTTTTGTTTGTACTTGGAACGCAATGATCCTCTAGGACAATCTGCTCTAATGGATTCTAAGGACTTTGACCTCCAGGATGACTACAAGTCACCTTTCAATTTTGACTGCGGAGTCAATAGGAATTATCTCTTTCTTTCACCTCATCTGAGTAACACTCCTCCGGATTCACCAACGCGTTTTTGCACTGGTAACTTCTCATTCCTTCTCTTTGACTATAAAGGTGCCAGGAGCAATGTCTGGATGTGTGTGGCATATTATATCTCTTCAGGTGGTGACCTCTGCCATGTTCTTGGACCCTGTGTGCCATATATGCAAAAATGGCCATAATTGAGCACTAAACCTAGAGTTTCTTACCTGATTAGGATATCCTTTTCCGTCCAGATGAATGAAATTTTTATACTTATTTGTAAGCCGCCATGCTTGACTTAATATGATGTTCTGTAATGGGACAGGATATCCCATGTCCCCACCTCCCATGATCACATTTAGATATCAATAGTTCTAGTACCGTATGATATATGTACATGTTTCTGACTGTATGATTTGTTATGAACTATATAGAATGCCTAAACTTTCGATTTCTAACTAGTATTTGGTAAGGGTATTGGTCTACCTTGAAACCCTATGAACGGCTCATTACCGGCCTCCAATAGAGATGCTGCATGGAACATCTACGTGTGAAGGAAAAAAAAAGGAAGGGGATTCTCCAGTGATAAAACCGGTGAAGCCGATATAAAAATGAAAAAACATTATTGGAACTATACAAGGGCATAAAAACTGGACATCACCAGACACCTGGATGTCGGGTGATGTCCAGTTTTTATGTCCTTGTATAGTTCCAATAAAGTTTTTTACATTTTTATATCCGCTTCACTGGTTTGATCGCTGGAGGATCCCCTTCTTTTTTTTTTTTCCTTCACACATGGCTGACGTCTGAGACTGAGACAACTCTGTGCAAGTTGCCTGCTGAACAAGGTGCATCTACTACGGGTGAGCTGGCAATCTCCTTCCCCTTTTTGCCTCTTTTGCTATGGAACATCTACAGTACCGTCATATGTGTTTGATTTGTCTATAAAGGTATATGGAGTGGATTTTCTTTTAGCTGAGGAGCCATACTACCTCGGGCACGACCATACAGACTTCATGTCACGGAAGATAAATCCTTATACTTTATATCAGATCATTGTGAACAATTGTGGCATATGCACCAGGAAAGCTGCGGCACATATTTTACCCTTCATTCACCCAATGAAGGTAAAAAAAGGTGTCCTTTTGGCTTCCTCTAGTGTGGTATGCAGTGATGTACATTCTTTTTTTTCTAATTGTGACAAATGGGTGACACAAAGTGGCTTATGCTAGCGTTGTTGGGGAATACTTTATGTACGCCTCTGTCGTATTGCTCTGATGTGTTGAGCCTTAGGCCCGTTTCACATGCCCAACTTTCACCTTTCAAGTATGGATTGTCATGTCCGGACTGGGCACTGGTCTACTGACCCAAAGCCCAGCAGCCATGTATATGCTTATGAGGCTGTTTAGTTCAGGTCAGAAGACCCATGGCCAGGCGGGACATGGTCTGTACTAATGACTGTGCAAGTCAGATGCGTTAAACCAGCCTTAGACACAGGTTGAAACTTAAAGGGTTTTTCCCAGAAACAAAAGTTCACTTTAATCAATAGACCTTTGAATAATAATAAGATCCACAATTAGATGTGTTTAAAATAAAATATCTCTGTGCTGAGATAATCTTATAAATGTGCCCCTGCTGTGTACTGTGTAATGGCTGTGTCTGACCATACAGGTACATGGTCTGATCATACCACAGCTCCAGGGCATGGGGGGAAGCAAAAGAGAATGATGATTCTTTTTGTGAGTAAAACATTTCCTTGCCTGTTTTTTAAACAATGTTTTATGTCAAAGAATTATTTGCGATCTTGTGCTGTTCTGTCTGTATACTCTTTTTTGTTCCCTCCCCCTTGCCCAGGAGATGTGGTATGATCAGACCATGTCCCTGTACGGTCAGACACAGACATTACACAGTACACAGCAGGGGCACAGTATAAGATTATCTCAGCACAGGAACATTTTACTTAAACACATCCAATTGTGAAAGTTAATATTATTCCAAGATGTATTGATTTAAAATAAACTTTTGTTCGTGGGAAAACCTCTTTAAGGAACCAATTTAGTAGCAGCCACAAATATTCATCTATACGAAATTCAGGAGATTTACCGTACTTGAAATGGTTTTATTTTTTTTAATGTTTTGAAGTTTCTTGAAATTAGCAATTTGATTGTTTTAGGCCTCATTCAGACAAATTTTTTTTTTTACATATTAGAAAAACAGACCAAGTTTCTTCTCTCAGTGAAAAAGTCATGAAAATCGCTAATGAGCTTCTCCATCTTCTATCTCCAGTGAAATACAAACAACACACGAATGGCAACCGAATGCTGTCAGATTTTTTTTTTTTTCTTTTCACTGACCCATAGACATGCATTACCAATTTTAATGCGACACTCGGGTTAACATCGGACATGTCTCCGCAATATTGCAATGACTGCGCAGGCCGAGGAAAATATCTGACATGTAAACAGTCCCATAGACTATGATAGGCATGAGTGCTGTCCATAAAAACAGATGGCGCTCATTTGTGAAAAGCTGACATGTTTATTTTAAGTATATATTGATAAGATCTAAATGTATTACTCAGGTACAAAGGATGGGTTAATCTGTAGCTAATTCATCCTCGTTTATTCTTGCTATGGATTCTTGCTTTAAACATTGCTACGTGATGAGATTTTTCTGGGTCACTGCATTTGCATTTCTTAATTATGTTGGCCTCAATTATAACATGGTTGGTCAATGATTAACACAGAAAACCTGTTGGAGGAATAGATGTGCAATGATGAGTCTGCCAACACAATGACAACATAGTGAATTCTGATCACTTACAGGCCTCATTCAGACGTCAGTGATTTTTCTCTTATTCTAAAACCGGACTGATTTTTCTTAGTATTTTGATCAGACATAATCAGGGTTTGATTCATGTGTCAGTTTTTACCAGCAGGATTTTTTTTTCTTTTGCGCATTACAAGGTTTCTGTTATCAAGCAAACCTACAAATCTGACAGCTTTAGGATGGCATCAGAGTGCTGTCCAATGAATTTTTTTTTTTTCAAACCCATAGACTCACATAGGTGAATTTGTGACTTAGTGCACAAAAATACTCAGAAATATTTCCAATTTTGCTCCGAGTGGTCTGCACCAAAACATGGACATGTGAATAGCCACATAATCTATAATGGGTGCTAGTTCTAGCCATGGAAAAAATGCCTAAAAGTTGTACATGGAAAAACTGAGGTCTGAATGAGGCCTAAAGCCGGATTTACACCTCTGTTTCGCAGAGTACGGACCATGATGCATGGAAAGGCTGCAGGTCTCCTAACCCAAACTCAACAGCTCCATGTATAGTCTGAGACATAGACTGGGTCAGGAAACGTGGGGTCTAAGGGTAACTTTTTTTTTTTCTTTGTGGAGAGTGCCAAGCCTGGCATGTCAGAATGAGGAGACTTATAAGCCATGCATGTGTAATAAGAAGGTGTGATATCTCTGAAGAACTCGCGCAGGATGTGCCATTAATGAGGAGAGAATGCCATCTGCTGGTCAGCCGAAATCAAGCGAAACCAAATTGTGCTGGAAGAGTTGCAGGGGGAGCAACCTCGTATTCTGGACTGGATCAGGTGACCTACAGGAAGGACTTCCCTAATATAAAAGCCCTGCGTGCCAAACGACGAGGAGATTTAGCACCTGGGAAGAGAGTGGAGCAAATGTGCTCCAGAGACACTGCTGAGACCAGCGTGACGGGCCTCAGCGGGAAGTCTCCACCACATGGCAAGGTCCAGGTTCCCCGCAGGAGACCTCCAAGTAACGCCTATGCTGGTCAGAGCCAGGATCTGCGCCCTGCGCAGGCCAAGCCTCCGAGGCCCGATATTGCCTGTCAAAAGTTGAGGCCTAGATCTCTCTGCCCCCGAGCAGAAGAGACTTCAACCGACTGTCAAGCCGAGAAGATCAGTGAGGAGAATGCAACAGGCAAGGCCCGCCAGTGATTGCGGAGAAACAGAGCCAGTGAACAAGGCCGTCACTTCCAGCTGTCATCTACGGTACCAGGGTCAGCTGGGATTAGGATTATAGGTTGGGAGGGGGCCGTTTTGTGCGTGGGAGGCTCAACTGGCTTTGATAGACCTACGTTAGAAAGAGACTTGGGCCTAGCGGGAAAACATGGTGACCCCTCGCTAGGGCCAGAGCTTAAGAGAGATCTTATATGGTGACTCCCATGACTGGGGCACCATCTTTGTGAAAGGAACATTAACGTTAAATAGTGAAAGACTTTCTTGGTTAGTCTAAACGTAGTTATTCTTTCTACCGTTGATTTTCATAGTTACTAACACTAATTTTTTAACGTTACTTCTGTATATAAATAGAATTACGGTATATCAACCCCTGACTGTTCCCGCTTCATGATCTCTGGTCGTTGCATTCAGACACTTGCATCACACTCGCTCCTCTGGGAAATTAAGTATGTAAATTGTCTCTTCAGAAAGGAAGATGACTACAACTAAAACACAAATGTGTGAATCCGACCCTACTGGCACAATCTGTCTGAGGTTTGTTCGCGGCCTCCGGTTATTTCTTCTGCATAATTCCTGACAGTCTGCACAAGGCAGTGATCTGATTTATGTGTTCAGCTGCCACTTATTTATGGCAGGATAGGTGATGTCTGGTATTGCTGAATGGTTACTACTTTCTTATGTTTTTGTTTATCAGCTATATAAGTGATAGCCTGGCCGTAGATCTAGTTTAATCATTTTGCTTCCAAATCTGGATAGGTTGCAAATTGAATAAGAATTGGTGGGATTCTCACACTATGGAAAGAATAAGTTTATTTTATAAATGTTCGTATATACTTTTCATTTTGTTTTGTGTATATAAAATTGTGGGAAATGTTTTGTGAACCCTATTGAAACAAATCACTTCTGTGTACGCCCTATTCCAGCATAATAAAGCTACATATTTGTAATACTTTATTATTTTTTTTCTTTTTTTCTATATTTATAGATCATTTAAAACCTGAACCCATCCCGGAGGGAGAAGATGCCGCAGCTACAGTAACAGACGCCTTGTCTGAGGAGGAACAGGAAATACTACGAAGAGAGCTTGAGAAGGTAAAATATGGGGGAATCTATTTATCCACCATCTAATACTGCCACTTGTTATGGGGGGAAGAGAGGGGGCCAACCATGAAAATCACACACAATGCTATTTCACCCTCTCCCGATGGTGGGTGCTAGAAAGTTTTTCTTTTCATAATCAGTTTTAACTCCTTTAAAGAAGCACTCCCATCAACGTTTTTATCCTCTTAGTGTATTACAATCATCATATTATACTGCACTGTGGACTTACAATTGCTCATTTTGACTTTCTATCCATCTACCGTAATTATTTTCCTTTCTCTTCTGTATGTAGAAACAAGAATTTTCTTTTCCCTGCAAAAATCAATTCTCCTCCCATACAGGGAAAATTGACCCCCTGTTTCTACATAGATCTTAGAAGGAATCAGCCAGTTCATATGATGACATAGAGAGAAGAGAATAACTGGGTAGAAAAGCAAAATGAGCAATTGTGTTACATAATATATGATGATTGCAATATATTAAGAGGATAAAAATTGTTAAGGGAGTGCTTCTTTAAAGACCTAGTCCAGTGAAGATACCCTGTTTATCCACCTAGAATGGATGCTCCACTTGGGATCACACAATGGATGATTGACACTGGCATTTACATTGTTACACAGCTAGCTGTATTAAATTACCAGCAAATGCTCTGTGTGAAATGGGCTCAGCTTCTGACATGACCCCCTCTCATACGGCCACTCCATGATTTCACATTTCTTTTCTAAGTAAATGAAACACTATTCTTGCATTCGGCTGGAACTTTAAAGGATTCAGACAATCAGCTACTGTTGATTGGCTGCAGTGGTCACATGATTTGTCAGGAGGCTGGTGGGAGACCCAGGGCTTAGAGCAGAAGAGTGGCCCTGTTTTTTTTTTTTTCATTTTATGCAATACCCTGAAGCCATTGATCAGGGATTGTCTAGAATGTTTTAGTTCATCTGGGATTTCAGGATCTGGATAGGGAAAAAAAAAATTCTATTCAACAGAAGAAAGTGGATTTTGACTCTTTCACGATTCCTCACATACAATTACGGAATCAATCTTACTTGCAAGGAGTCCTCCAGCCACCTACTAGCCTGTAGTGGGGTCCATGTATCAGTATGTTTTATCTATGTAATGCCTCTTATGTCACATTGCTCCAGGTAGAGGAAGAGATCCAAACCCTCAGCCAAGTGCTGGCTGCCAAGGAGAGGCATCTAGCAGACATCAAACGGAAACTTGGAGTCACCCCATTGGCGGAGCTGAAGCAAAATATTTCTAAAGGCTTGCAGGATGTGGCCTCCACCAATGTGTAAGTCCTTCCCAGTATGCCATTCCCAAGTTCACCAACTGCGTCCTACAGAAGGTGAATCTATTGTAGGCGCCTCGTCTGCTTGTGTCACTGTTGGCTGTAAACTCGTGATGGGCTTCGTTCTCGTAAAGCGATCATTTCATGATCTATTGTACTATCATACAGGAAAAAATGCTCCATAACCTATAAACGTATCTGCAGTCTTTAACTACAGAGTGAACAACAGAAAAACTTGTATAAGTAAGAGTTTATAATGCAACAGCTAGAACAGAGAACAGCCCAGGAACTGGCATTGCGTGATATCCGTATATTGAGCCTCCCCCTCCCACAATTTCTCCGTTATAAATTTTAGCTGTCTGGGAGTTTTGAAAAAGTTGTTCAAAAAGAGGAAACTGTTGTCGGCCCCGCTCCGGTCTGGATCTTCTATGCAGTTTTCATTGCTACATTCTTTAACTGCCTGTATGTAGCAAAAAAATGAACTGTTCCGCAGCAGCTCGCTTTCTTGTATATGGTTCTCGTGAGACAAACCGAACACCAGAATTCATTGCATTGGTACCTGATATTGCATTGGATATTTGTCTATAGTCGGTGTTTTCCGATCTCATAAGGTGGCGGCATGCCATCAGTTTGTGATTAGTGGAGACCATGCCGAACAGAAACTGTATATGGGACTTTGGAGTCCAGTAACTCATCATAATGCACAATTTCACCTGTTCTGGAGATGGTAGTGGGCCCCCTTAACTCGTGGGCCCCTGCGACACAGGTTGCACCAATAATATGGAAGCCAGCAGTGTCATTTCACTGGTGGGTGTCTCAGATGATGGACCCCTACCAATTATAAAGTGTGGATGGTTTATACCAGCAATACATTGTTATATTTTCACTTTAAGAGTAGAAAACCTCTTTACCCTGTGTCACCTTAAGGTTTTGCCAGTGTTTTTTTTTTAATTTTTAAATGTAATTTTTTTAAGCAAAGCTAAATCCAAATCCTTTTGAACCCACTTCTGTCTTTGCATGTAAATCCCCCATAAAAACTGCAGCTTTGTTTTTCTTTCCTAAAATGCTGCACATGATTTAATTTGGTTTCACTGTTTACATCAGATCGTGTTGTTAAATTTCCAGTCTGCATCACATCGGCACTGTGTGACGGCAGTAATTGGCTAATGAGGCTATGTGCTCGCCGTCACATGAGCTGAAGTCATTCCTCTTCTTACCTCCCCGCTCTGTGTCCCGTGCCCTGGAGATCTTCACTTAGAAACAAATGGAAGAGCAGCCCAGCAAAAGTCCACAAAATGGCGATAAAACATTTCTATATTAAACTCTTAAAGTGCATTCCTGTATCCTGCAACGTTTCATAATTTCTCACTCTGAGACCATGATGCAGGATTGTCAGGTCTCCGTCATCCTCACGGCCTGGGATGCATCGCTGCTGTGTAATGGGGACAAGAAAGGTTTTGCTAGGAAATACGGTACTTTTTTTTTTTAATTAGTGAGATTTATTTTTCTAGTGTTTTAACCTGTAATTATTATATGGACATAAATTAGCATAAAAATCCCCCAGAGATGTGACTGCTGCATATTGGCTTCATTCAGGTTCAAGGTTCATGCGGATGTTGTTCCTTAAAGGTTCATTCGGACATCAGTGATTTTTCTTGTACACACAGGTCTGATTTTCATCAGTTTGGATCATATTTTGACTTTCATCAGTTTTAACCACCAGGGTTTTTTTCTTCTTTATTTGCATATAAGTTTTCTCAAGCTTCCCCCATCAAACAAACCTGAAAATTGGACCTCAGATCATCATCAATGGCATCTGGTTCCTGTCTGACTTATATGTTTCACAAACCCATAGATTTGCATTGATGAGTTTGATTTGTGACTCAGATCAGTATAGGACATGACTCAATGTTTCGTGTGCATAACCCCATCTGCAAAAATACACAGACATGTGGGACATATCCCCATAGACTAAGTACGAGTGTGAAAAACCATAGAGTTCGTTCATGAAAAACTGACATCTGGATGTAGGGGTGAGGTGACATGTTATTTTATTATGTTATTATGCCGAAACCGCAATAGATCTGGAGCTCCCTTATCTCAAGAATCAGAAATGCGCATCAAAAAGTATAAAGGGACCCTTCTCCCCCCATTATAATAATATAGTATAGTAATGTATAGTCATTCTACCTATTGGCCTCCTCTCTTCTGCCGCTCCCATCTTCAATATGTGCCCCGTTCTAGTCATGTCCAAAGTGGCCACTACAGAGGCATGAAGAGCCCCTGATAACGGACTCCCCTCTCTTTTCTACCCTGGGATGGGCACTGCACCATCTTAATCATAGATGGTCCATCCCACACTAATAGAAGGGCAGCGCAGGGGCAGTTCAGGCCGCGGCGGTCTCCGTGCCTCTGCATCGGCCATTTGTATTCGAAGAGATCTGGACACCGATCTAACACTGAAGGAACGGGAGCAGAACAGGAGCAGTTAGGTGTACGGACTGTATATTTTAAATATATAGTCTTGTTTACTATGAGGGATAGAAGGAAATTGCTTAAAAGGTTTCCTCAGTATTTCCAAACTTGTCTCCATAAAACCCATTATGAATGTGACTGCCGCTTTTAGCGACATTTATGGTACATTTGCCTATTTTATGCATTAACAATAAGTAAGTAGCTGCTGTAGATTTGCTTTCCTGGCACAAGGAGCGCCAAAAAAAGTCCCAAATTTATTAAGAGCCGTGTGCCTTTCAATATAGATGGAGCTTTATACGTTATCACACTTTTGGTTAAAACTATCTATCTTCTTAAGCAGCAGACATAACTCCCCCCAATGTCTGTAAACTAAATGTAGTTGTCAATCTGAGCCTCCTTTTTAAGTTCAAGTGCGTAATCTGGAGTACAGATGGAAACATGTATTTAATTTTATTCTTTGCTTTTTAGGTATAGGAAGACATCAGAAACCCTGTCCAGTGCCGGGCAGAAGGCTTCGGCTGCCATTTCCACGGTTGGATCAGTCATAACAAAAAAGTTGGAGGATGTAAAGTAAGTCATACAGAAACTGTACTGTTGGAATAATGATATATAGATAACCTTAGTATTTATATTCAAGATTATGTTCTATCTGTCTATTAATGGTGATGGAAAAAACAATTGGCGACTGGTCAGTCAGGCCTTATTCAGATTCATAAGTCTTGGGTCATCTAGGTGTCTAATGTCATAAACCCATAGTATTGTAGACCCAAAT
This sequence comes from Oophaga pumilio, assembly GCA_009801035.1. Classification (NCBI taxonomy): domain Eukaryota; kingdom Metazoa; phylum Chordata; class Amphibia; order Anura; family Dendrobatidae; genus Oophaga; species Oophaga pumilio. Next base: position 163,554 of record VIAB01000875.1, on the reverse strand, counting down.
GTTAATAGTTACCACTGGGATGTGCAAAATTTGGGCAGAGCACTTAAGGGTATATGCATAAGGAGTGTTTTGAGGAGTCTTTTGGTTCAGATATGTTTAAAAAAAACAAAAATCAAAAATTGAAGTGTTCGAAAAACGCTTGAAACACTCTTAAAATTTATTTCTATTCTAAAAAGCCTTGCAGGTATATGTTCAGCCTTTTGAGCATTTTTCTTCCACTTCAAAATTTTGAAAAACGCCCGGTGGGCGAAAAAAGCGCGGGTCTTTTCTTTGAAGTGTTTCCTGATGTAGAATGCTCCAAACTTGGCACAGTCCAATCAAAAGGCTGCAAAAAAGGCTTCAAGATTTTTTTTTTTTTCAAAAAATACTTGAAAAACTCTTTAATACTGTTTCAGGAAATGAAAAACTTCGTAAATAAGAAGCATTTCTTAGCAGGGCTGTGGAGACGGTGTCCATTTTGGTGGCGACAGTATAAAATGGACAGACTCCAACTGCTAAAATTTATAATACATTGGGTGCAGTAGTGCAGTGCAGGATGTGCTGTAAAGGTTTTCATAAGAATTT
>VIAB01000875.1:149267-162677 GCA_009801035.1 Oophaga pumilio | reverse complement strand
GGAGTTGAGATGAATCTGTGCTGCACTTTATGGACATGCTCAGTTGTGACCAGTGCTGGGGAGTCGGAGTTGAGATGAATCTGTGCTGTACTTTATGCACATGCTCAGTAGTGACCAGTGCTATGGAGTCGGAGTTGAGATGAATCTGTGCTGCACTTTATTGACATGCTCAGTAGTGACCGGGGATGTGTGGTTGGAAGTCAGGGAATTTGAGGAGTCAGTCGGTGCTTTGGCTTACCGACCCCACAGCCCTGTTTCTTAGGCTATGGGCACGCTTGAGTGCTACGAGGAGTTTTTGGAGCAGAAACTTAACGGAAACTCTTAAAATCTCAAAACTAATCCAGAAACTCACCAAAAAAATGCTGTATGTACACAGTGTAAAAGAGGGAGTTTTGGAGCAGAAACTTAGTGAAAACTCTCAAAACTACGCAAAAATTTTTTGAGTGTCTGCTCTGAAAACTCAGCAAAAAGATTGTGTGCCCACAGCCTTTAAGAGGTTTCTAATAGGAAACTCGTTGGTTTTGATGGCCTCACAAAAACTGTGTAGACAGCTAATGTTTTATGCTTGCCGCCTTTTCAGTTCCAGTTTTTATGTCCTTGTCACGATTTTCGCCAGTCCATATGCCCATACATCATAGCTGGTTGGTAACCCCCTCTGTTATCCAATATGGGGATCCAAAACCTGCTGTATAGTGCATGAGATCATATTAAACTGTATTCTCGTGCTCTTGCCGGCACTCGTTCCACGCGCTTTGTTCCACGCTCTCTAATTAGATTTTTACAGTTTCAGGATCTCTACTAGAGGCCACATTACACTGATTATAGGGATATCATATTCTGCTTACAGAGACTGCCTTACCAATGTAGATGGACAAATTTATCAATGTGTTCCATTTTACATCATTTTTATGAAGCCATTGCTGCACATTTTTATAGACACTCGCATGTATCTGTAAGGTTGGACATAATTCCTTTTTCTTAGAATAGGAATCTGACTTGTGCTCCATGCAGACGATGTGTCTTTGTCGATATGTTTCCCCCATCGTGGTGGGCTACGGACAAACACAGTAAGAAATTGAAGCACAAAGTATACTGGAACCGTGTATAGATTTTACATGGACTAGTCTACAATAACTAGCCAGTCTCTAAAGAGGAGCGGTCACTTGCCATTAATGTGTGCCTCCTTATGAGGATCATGCCATTTGATGACCAGATTTGATTTACAAACACTGAAGAACGGGTAATATCTCAAGAGGTGCGGGAACAATGCCAAATTCTGGAGAGCAGGTACAACTAATTACTACTGTTTGTGAAATTCGCAGTTCCTGGTTCATCGGCCATGTCCGTAATCCGTGGCTGCTAGATGAGAGTTCGGAGGACCTCCTGTCACCTGATGGCATCCTTAGTGCCTCTTTTGATTAGCCAGCCTGGTGTGACGACATTGTTGCGGAGTCGTGCATATGTGACACCAGGACGGCTAATCAAAAGAAAAACCGCAGATGTCGAGATGTAATTAGCGCTTCTCAGGGCCGTCATCTAACGGCCACAGATTACTTACATGGCTGATGGTCCCGCAAATCGATTCGCACCAACTCTACTAATGACGGGTCATCGTTAATATGTTCAAAATTACAAAAATGTTCCATATAGCAACCAAATTGGTTGTACTTCTGAACTACAGAATTTCCTGGACCCCAGACATGCCCACTATGTTCAGACTAGGACGATGCAGTGTTACTCAGAAGTGAGTCCTTCTCTTCTGTTAACACGGGTTGTGATTTTATCTGCAGCTGCATGTGGGGGTCCGTGTAACGTTCTCACCACCGAGCCAGGGCTTTTATTGTTTGGACGTCTTACACTGAACAGATGCTCTTGATGTACGACAGCTGAACCTCCTGCCAAGAATTCATTTGTGGGGGTAGTCTAATATTTTCACATAAATAATTTCGTTACATTGCTGGTCATCTTTTACAAGCATGCACTTTTGAGTTTGCAGAAATCTGAATATTTTGTTCCAGATTTGTTACGCAGGTCCCGACAAAGGGAACTGGAAAGCGGAAATATGAATCGCAATGTATTAGTAGAATTGTGCCAAATTATACTTTATTATTAGAGATGGTGGAAGCCATTTGCCAGGTTTGATATTTGCAATGTAGAATAGAATTTTTATGCATTTGCTTATACCAAGGTGATGCCGTGTATGAAGAATATTTTCTGTTTACTTCGCCCTCTGTAACAAGTCTTACAGCATTTGCTTCAGTTCATGTTATATGATAACGTTTCATCTTGTGACCTACAGATCAGTTCATTAAAAGAGGCAGACCCTGACCGTAATCAGTGCAATCTTTTACAATGTTCATTCCCATAGGTGCACTTAGTAGTAAGAATTGCCTAAAATTAAGGAGCTGTAACTTTCAACACCCATAGGACTTGTTTGTTTGTTGCGTTTTTGCAAATAAAAAAAATGCAGTGTTTTACAGTGTCAGGAAAGTGAATACAATTTCCAAAATCTCTTGCACACGCTGCTTATTTTTTCCTTGCGGATATGAACCTTCAAAGCGTTTTTTTCAGACCTGCAGCCTGTCTATCCGTTCAACGTACTTGCAGCGTTTTTCACCCATTCAAATAACTGGTAAAAAAAAATGCATCCAAAATGCACGTAAAAAAGAGCATACATTACACACTGTTTTTCCTGCCACAAATGTGCTGCAAATACTAAATGTGCGCACGTACCCGTGCTTTGTGGGGGATGTCCAGTCTTATGGCAGGAAACTTTAATGTAGAATGAAGGGTCTGCAGCTTTCTAGTGTTTCCGTTACTTCTCACGTTCAAGATTTCTGCTTGCTGTTAATGATTGGAAACCTGTAATCAGCGTTTTACTTCTCAGACCACTCACTCCTCGCTCTACTAGTATAATGCCCTCTCTCCCATTTCCAAACTCTGCAGCACACCTCAGTAATGGGTGTTTTTTCTTTCTTTTTTTGCACCCTGTATACAAATTGGACTGCAGGGTAAATTTTACAAAATTGGACATCCATTATTAATTCATAGCAAATTAACAATGACAATCTCGTTTAAAAACACACAAACCTCAATGTCTGCATAGCTCCTGCAATACCTGTCAATTCAGATTTCAGCCTGGAAGAATGAAAACCGAGCCACTCCTCACCTCTGGAAATAGACGTATGTGTATATAGACTGTGGTGTAAAGAAGTTGACTCCAGCCAATCATACAGTGGTGGCCTTTTCCTTTTTAGTTAGGAATATTTAGTCCTGATCCAGCGCTTAGTCTTCTCATTACTTCTTTGTTCTCGTGCGTTCTGTTTTTTTTTATATTTTCCAATAAGAGTCCATTATCTGGGTGAGATTTGAAGGGTGCCGGTGTGCCTTGGTGTAACTTGAATTGAAGATTGCAAAATCTTCAACAGGGCCCTAACGATCATGTGTCTGTTTAGTTTTGACCTCCACATGGACCTTTTGAGCTCCTCCAGGGCTCAGGTGTGAATGCAGCCCCTCCACCAGCTATACTTATGCCCCTGTGTAGGATAAATTATATATATTACTTGGTTTACTTTCCTTCTTTGTTCTTTTATCACCATTTCTAATGCTCTTTTGCTTGTAACCTTTTTCTCTCCCTCCTATAATGTGTGATATCTGTAGCTTTAGTGTCTTTGAATAATTTGATTTTATTTTTCTCTTTAATGCTGCCTACTAGTATACGTTCTATACAGCATTCAATTAGTATGCCTGCTATGAGGTAAAGTATCACGCAGTAAGGTTAATTACATGTGCATGACGTATCTGCCTGCATTACTGTTAGAGGGTATTTGCCTTCTGTCCATCCTTCCTTGGTAGCATATATTGGAGATGCTGTAAAAACCCACTACCGCTCACTGTGCCCATTGGGGAACTAGTGGACTTGATGTGTGGTGTGCTAATTGGGCAGATCATGATCTCTGGGGGCATTTAATTGAGTGACTGCACCTGTTTTGCTTAATTGGCATATCACAAGGCAATTCAGTGACCCCCCCCACCCCAATAAACAGATTTTATATCCAAGGGTAATCCAGCTCCACCCGATCCGCATTGAGAGGGGAGCGGGGCTGGTGATGTCACATCTACAGATATCTTCCAGGTCACTTGCACAAGAGGCAGATATCACACACTTTGTCCAAATTTAAAGCATTCCCCTTTAAATTGTGACTTCTGCAGCCACAATAAAGAATATACTGGTAAAGTAAACAATATTCTCGGTGATAACCACAAGTGTTCACTTTAGGTGTAAAATCATTCTTATAATAAATTTACTTATTGATATTATTGATATGGCCAGTTGGAGGTTTGTTAAATTATGATTTTAAGAAGGTTATTGATATCTAGTAATTTGTCCTCCCGTTTGGCTTGTCACATCATCGGAGATGTTGGAGATGTCACTGTCATGGTGACAGCAAGCCTACGAAGCTTAAAGGGAACCTGTCAGCAGGTTTTTGCTCCCTCATCTGAGAGCAGCCTGATGTAGGTAAAGATAAGCTAAATACAAGGATGTATCACTCAGATTACTGGGGGGCATCTGTTCTGACACAATTGGAGCTTTTAGATTTAGCATGAAGCAGAGCTGAGAAAGCTAACCTCGCCCACACCAGACTCTGTATATACAACATCCATAGACTGTGAGCTGCTTATCATAGGAGGGGGTGGAGTCGGACCAGGAGGCTATGATGAGCTCCTGGTGCTAAAACAATCATTGCAGGCAAACAAAACCAAGGAGCTTGCTTGATAAGAGAGGCATCTCCGAAATCTGTGTTTTAACCCCTACAGCATGCTGTCTTCAGTTAACATGCCACAAACTTGTTGACCGATTCCCTTTAAGAAACTGGCAGCTGCTGAAAGTGAAGCTGAAAATATTTCACATCACCATTAGCTATAAAAAATGCAACCGCAGAACAGTAATAGTCAAAATGGAAGAGGGATCTTGCACTTTCACCAGTAGCGTCCTTTCTGGGTAACATACTGGGGTCCCTTACCAGTCTTGTCATTCAAGCATTGTATTCCTGTCCTAGTGATTTGACTTAGTTGTAATTACTACAGATGCAAAGGTTCTTATAAGATCTGCCTGAATTGTTGTTATACACCTCTATGGAAAATACTGAATATTATATGAAATGTAACATTACTGCATTTTTATCTTTCTAGGAATTCACCCACTTTCAAGTCGTTTGAGGAAAAAGTGGAAAACCTGAAGGTCTGTGATACTGTTTGTATATAAAATGTACTGTATGTAGGTGTGGTGTGATTGTATGGATGTTAAGTGATTAGGGAGACAGATCTAAATGTAGATTTAATGTTTGCCTTTGGCATTTTTCTGCCTTCAGTCGTAGATACTGGGGTTTCTGTTTTTCTATAGCAGAAACCCGGCAGTCGCGTTCTCCTTTTGCTTCTTTCTTTGGGGGGAATTTACCGCATGCAAACAGCCTCCTGTCATACATATGTTGATCAATATGTATAGTAATTATAATATTTATTTTGATCAATATGTATAGTAATTATATTTATTTATATAGCGCCAACATATTCTGCAGCGTGTATGCTGTAAATGCACTCAAAGAAGCATAAGAGAGGAAAAAAAAAGTGATATGTTTTTCATATTTAAAGGGAATCTGTTAGGGGCTGAGAGCCTGATTCTAGCGATGTCACTTACTGGGCTGTGTGTTGCTGTTTTAATAATCTCCTGCTGATAAATCACTGATTTTATCACTACAGGACTAGCTTCCTTGTGCTTCCTAGTCAGTTGCTCTGTGAAACCCCACCCTCCACCACTGATTGGCAGCCTCATGTCAATGTACAGTTTACACAGAAAGCGGCCAATCAGTGGAGTGGGCGGGGTTACACAGAGCTCAGCATTTAGAGAACTGCGAGAGCTACAGCAGAGAAATCAGAAATTGTATCAGAATGACAGTATGCAGAACAGCAAGTGATGCATAGCTGGAATCAGGGTCTCAGCCCCTACATTATGCTGCTCTCAGACTACATGGCAAATACCTGGTGACCGATTCCCTTTAATATACTGTAGATTCCCCTTACCACGTGCACCGTTCCAGGGGCAAAGTGCAGACTGTATTACCATTTCTGTAGCAGAAACAGAGTGACATCTTTCTTTGCAGCACAGAATTACATCCATAGAGGTCGTCACCTTTTACCCATTGGGACTGATTTTAGAAGAACCCTGATTTGCATTAAAGGGGTTTTCCACTGCAGTGATTTTGACGGCCGAGCCGAGTCTCCAGGTCGGCTCCTATTTATTTGAATGAAATTAATTGGACAAAGCTGCAGCAGCACGTACAACAACAACAACTTCTTCTACAGTGTCTCATTCACCAAACTTAAAGGGGTCGTCTCGTCATAATAAATGGATAAACTTGCAAAGTGCAATTTTAAGTTGCCTTTAATTAAAAATCCTTTTCTCTTTCAAAAAATTAGATTTTTAATTCTGTAGTTTACAACTCATTGCCAAAGTTATCAGCCACTTCTGAGGTGGCCGGTCTCCTAGGAAGGAGAGCACCTTTACAGGCTGTAGCTTGCCAGTGCAGCTCTGAAGCTGATTGGATCTACTCAATTTAAATGTCCCTGTGCTTCGTCCATGCTGCCTGGTAGAACAGACAGTTTGGCCCATCTGCTTATAGGGTTATCCCCATCTCCAAGATCCTAGCCCAATATGTAGTAGGTGTAATAATAATAATACTGGAAAATACCTCCAATTAGAAATATAGTATAGTTCCTCTGATTCTCTTTGTTGCTTACCTCATGTCCAGGGCATTGCAGTAGCTTAGGCATCCATGGTTATGGCCACTAACGACTGTCACTATATGAGTGGTCATAACCATGGCTACCTAAGCTACTGCAATGCCCTGCACAAGGGTAAGTGACATAGCTTATCAGAAGAACTATACTACATTTGTAATTGGAGGTTCTTGCTAATATTATTACACCTTCTACATATTGGGATAGGATATTGGAACTGGGAATACCCCTTTAACCATGCCAATGGCCCAAACTTTCAATCTTCTGTAGCACACTGCCCTCTGGCAAGCAGGGAGCCAAGAGTCGGGGGGACAGTGCGCTCCTGAAGATAAGAATGAGACAGGGCCTTCATTGAGATCATGGTTAAGTGACAGGACATCAGCAATGTGACTCTTGCCCTTGTTTTCACTGCGTTATTCCGGAGTGTCCCCAAAGCAGTTTTGTATTTACTGGCAAAAAAAAACAAAAAAAAAACCCTGTGGCAATGAACATGAAACTTGTTTCCAATAATCTTTACATCACTTCATAAATGTTTCTTTTTTGCAGTCAAAAGTAAGTGGCACCAAACAACCAGCCGGAGATTTCGGAGAAGTGCTGACCTCCGCAGCCAACGCCAGTGCCACAGATGACATCACAGAAAAGGATCTTGAACACCAGTGAGATCACCATTGTAACCGGCCAAATCTGAAAGATGCTGCAGGATAATCGAAAGCACACCCAGAGCGCCCCCCTGTGTTCTCCGACAGGTTTTCTTTCCAGTGCCCTTTTTGCTTTTCCTTTTGTCTTTTGTGTATCCATCACTTGGTCGCCATTTAGTAGCTGAACTTGGCAAATGCTAAACCAAGGACAGGAGCCACCACTGCTGCAGGTGACAGATACCGTCTTACATTACAGACCTGGGCATATATTTGTGATAGAAAAAAAAAGTTATCCAAATGTTTGGTAGGCGGGAAAGACACAGGGATTTTTATGCAACATGTTACATTACTCCTTTACTACTGCCAAGATTTTGTTACACTGAATTCTGCATTTACTGTGTAGACACTAATAAAACCTGAAATAAATGCGTGAGAACCATGGCGAGTATTTCTTTTGCTTCAGTCTGCAATTATTGGTTTCTGTTGTATGTGTTATTTCTCACACAACCTTCTGACTTAGTCAGTATTACTACAAAGTGGAAGGATTTGAATTAAACACTTTCCAGGTTACATAAGATCTGGCCCTCTTTTAAGTTTTATTATTTGATCATTTGTGTAATATAATTGGTGAATCCATTTCCAATTGTTTGCGGTCAGTGGACTACAACATCCTGTAAAGATTAAATATCACACAAGATGGATACCAGAGATGAGTGAATCGATGGAATTCACCAGGACCTACAAATTTCATCAAATTCGACTTGAACCAATTTGCGTATAAATTTGACCAAATTGACAAAAAAAAAAGCCTGCTGCCTTCTTACACATTGCAGAAGATTGTGTCAACCACAGAAGACTGATGTGACCATGTGCGCTTCAAAATAATGCTCTGCAGGTATCACGGTGTGTGTATAGGATTACCATATCCTGTTTAAAAGCCAAGGAAGGGAATGCAGCAGCCATTTTAAGATGTTGAGAAGTGTCAAAGCTAAGAGAAAGCCCTAAAACATTGGATTAATATTCCTGATCGCAGATCTGCACTGCCCAATAGTATAAAAGTGGACCGAGTGCTATCCGATAAAACATCTGCTACAACTCGGCTGCATTATACGCCAGTGTGAGTGAGCCTTTACAGAGGTTCAATCGTTTGGGGAGTTGCCAATCTCTGTATTAGCAAACAATGATATGGTGTCATTGAATTTTTTTTTATTTTTCTCTTCACACCTATTCTTTGGCGTGCTGCCACAGCATGATATGTCCTCTGATGACGACACTGTCAGTTTGTTTTGTCATTTGTGATCAGGCTGTATTTGCATAGTACTAAGAGGGATCATTTTTGGACCGTTTAATTATAAAAAACATAAACTCTGTCAATGCCCAGTTATTCACTGAGCCTTTGGTTACTACTGGTTACCATTTGTTTCTGTGGTGAGGTCACTTTAAACACAAACACAGCCTTAGTAATGTCAAAAAATTGGAAAAAGGTTGGATACAACCCTAAAAGATGTGAGAATGTTAACCATCTTTTCAGAGCAACTTTTTGGAGGCATTGCAATATTGCAAGTTACAGCAAATTGAATTTTTTGAACCTAGGGATTTTCACATTTCAGAAGATTCAGTGATTACTAGTGGATACGTCTGTATCTAGTCAAGGGAAATCTTTTATACGGCCATTTTAATACTGTTGCACGTTAGATAGGATTGGTATTTTACTTATAAAAAAGGGAACAAGTGAGAGACCCCCATTTTGATTAAGGGATAATAAACCACATTTAAATGGCCAGCATGCCATACATTTTTCATGCATTGACTGCTGTATGGCCAGCTGCATTGATGCTGGTGAAACCTGCTCATGTAGACAAAACAAAATATATATTATATGGGGTTCACACTTAGAAAAAAAAGGTACGTACATAAAAAAAACCCACTCCCCTCTAAAATTTAACTTTTAATAGATAAATTTAAAAGTCGAAATATATCGACACCTTCTTATGACAAATAATCAGTGGGTAATGCAGGTGAAGGAAAAGAGATTCAAGTATATAAGATAATGTATCCTAGGCTGACCCTAATAAGTCCCTATCTGTCTGTGAGCCTTCCTGACTGCAGAGGTTGGCACCTTAAACATTCGACATGGCGCTCGCGCTTAACATCGGCAGTCCCTCAGATTCCCTGCACATCCCTAAACTAAAAACTGGAGTAAAAAGTATATAAAGTGGGTATGTGCTAATTTGTCCTACCCTAAACGTAGACCTAACAATGGTAAATCCAATGACCCAAATGGGTCACTTGTCTGTCAATTGTATGGGTCCCTTCGTCCCAACACGTTTCCACCCCTCTTCATTTGGGGCTCAAGTTAGACAGCACCTGTCCGGGGTTAAATCGCACCTCATACCTGCCCATTTACTCACTATGGCTTGCTCATGTTTTGGTCTCCTGATGAGCCCTAAAAGAGGAGAGAGCAGTGATTCTCCTTGCTCTAATCATTGCAGATGTATGGCCAAATATAGCTTGCTTGTGATTTATGACTTTTTATGCAGTAGGGAAAATGATAAATGGAGTTGTGGAAGTAATCGCAGTGCCATAATTAACGGGAACCTATGTCCCCAAACAATTAATCTGCAGATATAGGATTACTGAAGGCTAATAGCACTACAGTGCTGTCCAGCTGCATTACTGCTACCAGGCGAAAATGAACTTTAGACCTCCCGGGAGCTGTAGGCTTTCAGTCAGATGCACGCCGGAGAGGCTACACTCTCCGCTCAGTACATTGTCTGTGGCCGCTGTGAGCATGCCCCGGCACTTTGACAGCTCGCTCTGCAATGCATCTTTGTAAATAAAGCTGTCAGAGGGCTGAGGGTACACGGTGTACACCTCTGACTGAAAGCTGGCGCCTTACTGGAGGAATGAAGGTCATTTTCACCTGTTAGCTGCGCTTTCATTAAGGCGATCGGTCGGCATTGGAATGCTATTAACCTGCAGATTAACAGTATTTGGGGACATAACAGGTTCCCTTTATGGTTTGTTTACATAAAACCAGTTAGATTTAATCTGAGATAATTTTGAATTATTATTTGACAGCAATTTCAAATAAAAACTCCATCTGTCTTTTAAGAAAGATGACCAAAGCCTTTTTAAATCCGTTTCATAAGTTAACCATCTTGTCCTCCGGATCTGGTTGGGTGGGACAAGTTCTCTTGCTCTCAGAATGTGGCTTCCCACTTTTTATCTGGTGGGCGAAAGTCATTTAACCAATAGATATCAATCCTGATGCACCTTCGATTCAAAGTCTGTTGGGACTGGAAAGAAATTTACAGGCAATGTTCTTCATCAGTCGCCACCCTTTGTCTCAGCCATGGTATGGCTGTTGGGCCTGCACCCTTCTCAAGACCAAGACTGGATGTGTTAGGTATCCATATGCCATGGAAACTAATAGTGGGAAAACCATTCTTGATTGAAAGATTTAATCGAACACTTCTGTCTATGAGAAAAATAGATGCAACTTTGATGGTAAAAACAGACACATGGACCAAAACCGGATCAAAGTAGGATCTAGTTCACCAATGTAAGAGTGCATTGTTTTCTCATAAGATTTAACTTTTGTTACGGCCCAAGCTTGCCAGTCTGAAATAACAAAATGAGCTTCATGGCCTAATTCAGACATCCATGTTGTAGCTGTGTTTTTTCTTTTTCCCCCACAGATACAACACATCCCCTTTATACTGTAAGGTGCTATTCACATGTCCATTTTTTTTTTCACGGGCTGTGTGCCTGTGCAAAACCTACAGAGACATGTCTCTTTTTCCGCTATCACGGATGACAATTGCCAATACAAGTCTGGTACCGTGAAAAAACATTCAGCATACGTGTGCTGTCTGTAGTTAACATTGGAAAAAATAGATGAGGCTTTGAAAACCACTGATGACGGGTGGTAAAAACAGACACACGGACCGTACACAGATCCAAAACACTGAAGACATTGGTACCATTTTATCAAGTATGTGATTAAACATGGATGTGTGAATGAGGCTGGGTTCGGGCAAGAACTATGTGCAGCTGTGTGTGCTCGTCCACACAGTGGATAGGTTGTAATGGCTTGCCTGAGTATTGGAACACCATAAAACAGGGAAAAAACGGCAAATGTGACATAATTTTACACACAACCTTAAAAATGGGCTGGACAAATTTGGTGACACCTTTCCAAAATTGTGAGTAAAAAAAACTCACCTGTGGCAAGTAACAGGTGTGGGCAATATGAAAATCACACCTGAAACCAGATAAAATGGGGAGAAGTTGACTCAACCTTCACACTAGAAAAGGAGAACAGAAAGAGAACGGTCCGAGAACTTGCAAACATGAGATTGTTGAGAAACAAAATTGTGGAAAAATATCAAGTCCATCTTCAGCGATTTTGATGTTACATTGTCAACAGTGCGCAACATAATCAAGACGTTTACAACCCATGGCACTAGAATCTCCCGGCAGAGAAAAATTGAAGAAAGGTTGCAATGTAGGGTAGTCCGGATGGTGGATAAGCAGTCCCAATCAAGTACCAAGGAAATTCAAGCTGGCTGATTAGTGTCAGTGCGAACTATCCATCAACATTTGAATGAAATGAAACACTATGGCAGGAGACCCAGGAGGACCCCACTGCTAACACAGACATATGAAAGCTAGACTGTAGTTTGACAAAATGTACACAAGCCAAAATTCTTCTGGAAAACTGTCTTGTGGACAGATGAGACCAAGATAGAGCTTTTAGGTAAAACACATCATTCTACTGTTTACCGAAAAATGGCATGAGGCCTACAAAGGAAAACACAGTACCTACAGTAAATATGTGGGAGGTTCACAGATGTTTTGTTTTAGTGCCGTGACTGTGTGCAAGGCATAATGAAATCTGAAGATTACTACAGGATTTTGGGTTGCAATGTAGTGCTCAGTGTCAGGAAGCTGAGTTGCGTCATGGGTAATTCCAGCAGGACAATGACCCCAAACATACTTCGAGAAGCACTCAGAAATGAATGGAAACAAAACACCGGAGAATTCTGAAGGGGCCAGCACTGAGTGTGGATCTAAATCCCATTGAACACCTGTGGAGAGATCTTAAAATTGCTGTTCCGAGAAGGCGCCTCCAAATATGATGTACCTGGAGCAGTTTGGAAAAGAAGAGTCCAAAATTCCAGTTGAGAGGTGTAAGAAGCTTGTTGATGGTTATAGGAAGCGATGGATTGTAGTTATTTCTTCCAAAGGGTGTGCAACAAAATTAAGTTGAGGGTGCCAACAATTTTGTGTGGCCCATTTGTGAGGTTTTGTGTGAGATTATGTCCAATTTTTTTTTCTGTGCTTTCCAATGCATACAAAGGAAGTAAACGTGTGTATAACACACATGTGGAACTGCAATATTTTTCTCAGAGAAACACTTCATTTTCTGGAACAATTTCTATGGCGCCAACAATTTCAGCCATGACTGTATATCGTGCGATGTGAAGTATTACATTGTGTTTATATGTAAGCTGTGAGAAATCCAGATGTGCCACAGTTGTGAGCAATTCGTGATGTGAGGCAATACAGATGCCCGACTACCGCTCCATTACTTCTCAGAGGGCAGAGTGTAGAGCTTGGCAGCCATATAGTGAATGAATGGAGCGACAGGTTAGATGCCCGACTACCGGTCCATTACTTCTCGGGGGCAGATTGTGTAAGGGGGTGAAGGAGTATTACTGTTTCGCCCCGCCCCTTAAATATACCTAATGTTCCCATGTAAATAATCATGTAGTTATAAATATTCAGTGGTACTGCTACATTAGTCATATGTATTACCGCTTGTATTCATGGTTTTGCCAATGCTTTTAGGGCAGAAGTTGGCTAGAACAAGGAAGTAAAGGGAGCTGGAGCTTCGACGAGTTTGGTACAGACGGCCCGATGCTTCACTGGGGGGCCACCAAACGTAACATAGTAACATAGTTATTAA